>JAJIZL010087778.1:0-13781 GCA_023969395.1 Amblyomma maculatum | reverse complement strand
CTCGTTCTCATGCACCATTTCGCAAGATCTAAGAGTCACAAAAGATGGCAGAGACTCCCTACGGCAAGCTCAATTACAATGGAAGCAACGGTCGAATATTGCGTTACCTAGTCACGGAGAAACGTTGTGATGAATATTAAGGAGCACTCTGAAAGTAACTCAAAGACGGCGAAACTTGATTGTGCAGGTAAGCATTCACAGAGTGCTTGCAGTGTTTTTTTAAAAAAGCAGTTTTACTCGCTGAATTTTCTCATCAGGCATCCATTCTTTACTTCGATGCGTTAAAGGTGACCGCAAATAAATATGTTTATGAAAACGTGTGTTGTAAGAATTCAAAGGTGCTTTAGTCTGCAGTGTCACTAATCCCTTAATAAACTTAGGCTTCACATGCAACTGCCTCACGGTGTCGTATCTTTGCCGCTAAATTTCCAACTGCACATTAGGGTCCTAGCTGCCGCGGCTGCATTATGTTCACGGCGGTGAACTGAGTTATTGTTTTGCTCTCAATTCTCCTGTGCGCAATTTTTTGAGAGTCAGATAGTGCAGTGTATTCGTAAGCAACTTGGGAGGCTTGAAAATTGGCATGTAAAATGGTTGTTAGGTCATTGTTAGCAAGCCAGTAATGTACTGCATATTCAGGAGGCGTTTAAGAAAGACTGTCTTGGAAAGGAAAAGGAAAAGACGCTAAAAATGTAACTTTAGTTATTGATTTTTAGTTAACAAAGCGAGAGGTTCGGATCCCTTTAAGACTCGAGGCACATGCTCGTGAGAGCCGCAGAAAAAGTAAGAAGAGAGAAAGAACACTACACAGTATTTTGACAGCCTTGGTTCACTACAGTTCGGTTTAGCTGTTTCAGATGTCCCCAAGCCATGGTAATCCAATCTGCCAGCCATTCTGATTTCAGGACTAAACAGGTCTGTCAGCCAGTTACAGTCAGCTGTAGTAGTCTGTAACAGTATCATCAGGACCGTAGAGTGGCGAGCTACACTTGGTGTTTCTGTGCGTGCCCCATGTGTGCCAAAATGGTTGCTGCTCTAGCTTGAATCAATGCCTGCAGGATTACGCCTGTTTCCACGGTACTAAAATTGTTTTCCCTATCTATCAGGTACTCTGTGGGGCGCTAGTCGATTACCCATTGAACTTTTATCTTTAACGATTGCTGTTAATAAATATTATTACTGCAGATAGTCTTCTGTAACTGTTGGAATATCAGTTTTAGTAGGAAATGCGCTTATCCTTGAAAAATATGTCCGTCAGAGGGTATTTTGGCATCGTGATATCGAGGAGTTCTGAGCTGCAAGCCAGTTTTGTGGGAGAGGATGGGGGGGGGGGGGGGTTACCCACAGTAACTCAAACTCCTACTACAGACACTGCCTAAAGGAGGCATTGCAAGAGGGCCCACTTCTTAAAGCTGCAGTGCCTGTGAGAAATACAGTGCTTCATTGTAACTTGAGTGTTTAGGGCAGTCATGATAGTAGAAATGATGACTGGCATGAAGTGCAATCCGCAAGACTGGTGTTCCGTGTTCTCGAGATTGCATTAGAGACTTATAGCATAGCGGAGACATGCACTGGTTTTACTGGATGCCACCTATGCATGCTGACTGGCCACACCTTGCCCCTCTTCTGCCATGGCATGTGCATATGTGCACATGCACACATGTACATTTATTAATGCGGGAGCATTACTTGGCTATGTTTAGATTTCTGACCGCGTCCGCAAAATCGTATCCGCAGCAGTTATGAGTGATTGAGAAGTGGTAGAGGTTAATGAGCAGTGTCAATCGATAGAGGGTGACGTATTGTTGTGTCCGAAAAAATAATTAGGCTAATAAGTTAATTAGCTAAATAAATAGAGGCAAAAATGTACCAGTAAAGGCGAAAACGGTCTCATTAGCCAATAGCTTGAAGCCACATTCGAATGTATCAAATACTGAAATAGTTAATTAAATCAGTCAGTTAAGGTGACATCAAAGATGTGATGTCACGCAACCTGAAGTCGAGCCAAAAAAGGGCACAGGAAGGGATTGGCGTACCAAAGCCTGAAGTAGTTAAGGCAGTCAATTGGGCGACGTTAAGGACGTGACGTCACACAACCGGAAGTAAAGCCGAAAAAAGGCATAGGAAAGGATTGGCGCTCAATTTGAAAATACCGATAATTAAAATGGGTAAACAAGGCATGAATTAATGTCACGTCAAGGATATGACGTCACGCAACCTAAAGTAGAGCCCAAAAAGAACATAGGAAGGGATTGGCGTGCAATTTGAAAGTAGCGAAGACTAAAATGGCTGAACAAGAATTGAATTATAGTGAGGTAGAGGATGTGACGTCACGCAACCGGAAGTAGAGGCGAAGAAGGGCATAGGAAGGAATTGTCGTGCATTTTGAAAGTACCATAGAATAAATGGGTAAACAAGAAGTAAATTAAGCAACTAGAAGCAACCAGAAGCAACTACCAGCAGCATCCGTGCTTTCGCATCACTCCAATGCAGATTCTTCAGGGCTATTTAGTTTTATGCACCTTTGTTTATGTGCATTTATATTTATTTATGTGTGCATGGTGGTGAACAGGTATAGGTCTCCTGTATGCTAAACCTTTTTATTGAGTTGCGGTGGATGTTACGTATAGAAAATAAGACATAGCTTAAGAAGCACTACATGTGGACCTCTCTTTACTGGTGACTGCACACCAAGTTTAAAAACAAATGGCAAAAGCTATGTTTATGACAGATTCTAGAAGCAGGCCAGTAATTGTGAATGAAAATGTTTCTGGCAGTTGAGTTTTCTTATTGAGCATGAGTCCAGGCGCATATTTGACAGCCAAAGGTAAATTGCCTCCTGTCTGTATGTTGTTTAGATAAGCCAAAGTTTTACTTTTCTTGTCAGTGCTTTGCTTTCACACCTATGAAAAATCGTGGCTGGTCAATGTCACCTTGATGTGTTTCCTTGCTTTAAGCAGAGCCTCGAAGAGTGTAAGTGGTTCTACTCATACCTTTGCAGTGTTAACATTTCTAGCCTATGACCACATTTCACAAGTCCCTGTGCTGTCACTGTGTGCCACAGGTGGAGTCCTTCAGATGAAAACGTATTGATGTTCAACGAATTACAAGCCAGATTAAACCCTTAAAGGTACTGAGGCATTTCTCGCCTATTAATAGCAGATGTGTCTCTATGGCATTTTTGTGCTTCTTTCTTTGATTATGCAGGTTGACATTTGGAATGGAATCAAAGTAGAAAAGTCTACTATAGACCGCTTTGTTGTGCACAGCCAAGGGCTTCCAACAAAGTTTGCCAGAAGCCTGCTGAGGCAGGTGTTTACCGAGGAGAAATGAAAGGTAAGTCTGTATGGGAAGGGCAGCAACGCTCATAAAGATGGCACACAGAAAGACCCGTTGGATCCTGTGCGGCTCAATGCTGTGCTAGGTATGCATTTGGGGGCCTGGGGCAGCTGTGTCATTCCCGACTTTTGCTTTTTTTTCCGCAGCTCAGCGCCGGACATGTAATGCATTAGTTAATGTATTCGTTCCCTATTGCAAGAACCAGCGTCTCCCACCGTCTTCCAGTACGAAACCAGTAAGATTTTCCCTCTGGTTTTGCACTGGATCTGCTGGGCACACTGGAGGTCTGCAATAATCACTGGAGCAGTGACGGAAGGAGACTGGTTGCACTGGTACGATAGGAGAAAAATGCTGGGATTAGCTTTTGGACGCTGGGTGTGTCGCTGGCATCCGCGATGCACTGGGAGAAGCTCTTTATGTGTGCTGGGGCCGCACTGTTCCTACCCAGTATTATCGGTGCGGCCCGCGGCGTCGACCAGTTAGCATCCCTCAGGGGCTAACATTGCAACAGCTTGGTCGCACTTTTTTCCTTGAAGGTTTGTGCCACAGCTCCGTGTTCACTGAAAATTACGCCCACGGTAGCAGAGCACCACCGAAGAGTCGGCGCTGGTAAATTTGCTAGTGATGTCAAACTCCACATGTTAAAATGATTCCAGTACAAAATATAGCGGCATCCAGAGCATTATTTGCTAGTCGTGAGAGCAGGCACTAAGCTCCAATGATCAAGACGTTGTAATTGCTAGAGCGGCAGCAATGGCCTGTAGACTGCAAAACATGAAGTCTCGACCTTATAAATGCTGTCATGACATGAAATGCAAAAATGCTTCAAAGGTTTCCAGTTCTCGGTGTGGCCGAGTTGTTAGCGTAGTGAGCTATATTAAGAGGTGCCGAGTTCGAAACGCGCTAGGTGCCAGTCTTTTCTTTGTTTTTTACTTTTTAAGCTTCTTTTATAGTACTCGACGTGCTTCGTTAATTTTTAGCCTTTAATTTTTATCCTAGGCGTTTTTTCTCCGGGCGACCACTGCCACCTGTGCGGAGCGTGCCAGTATGCCGCGTCCCAGTGCGCTCAGTCTTCTGCGTCATTCTGGGCCCATAATCAGGTATGGCGTAAGGGCACTGGGACCCAGTGGCACTGGTTTTTGCAATAGGGTAACGACTCCTGCAGGCATATATACCTCCACTAGTTGAGTCGTGCTTGTTCTCAAAGCTAGGTCTGTAGTGCATACAATAAATGGATGCATTAAATATGTTTTTGCATTGAATGAATTTTTTAGTATGCATTGTTTAGTGCATTTACTTCTTTTTGCGGTATTGTGTAGCGACTGTGTATTCATGTATATTACCTCTCTTTAGCAGTGTGTTGCTGGTATATAGTACTTGTGAAGTTTGGTACTGTTGAAGTCATCTTTGCCTGAGTGCAGTTTTGATTATTGAATCAGTTTTACAAACCTCTCAACCCTTTCATAGTGTTCACTGCTTTGTGAAGTGATCTATGATAATATGATGAGTTTTGTGAAGTGAATCGATGCGGCATGAATTTTTTTTTTTGCTACAGCCCAAGTTTCAAACATTTTTCTTTCCTGCGGGCAACACCTGCAGCCGATTTCTGACGGCAACAATGATACAGCTGAGGAACAGCCTATCGTCGATGTTAAGCCGTGAAATTAAATACAGGGTACATACTATGTGTGGGCCCCCATCTCTGCCAGCTAGCCTTTGTTTTGAAGTATTTATTATACATTTCCGAACCACATATGGGTATTTATATTTGCATGTTTGCACTTTACACAACCCAAACAGTTAAACGTCCTGCTGCACTGGCAGTGTTTACAGGAAGCAAAGTAGCCGTACAAGACATCATGATTGCAACTGGTGAGCATCAAGGATCCAAATGCATAAGCTCCGTCATGACACCAAGCACACATTAGCCTGCCATCAGAAAAGCATGCATTAGGAACGCACTAGTCTCGTGGTGGCCAATATGGTTTTGAATGCCATTAGGAATGCATAAGGAAAGCTCACAAGAAAGTCATGAGACATACAAATGAGTCTAATGTATAAAGTCACTGGAGTTTCTAAAGACACACAGTGCATATTTTCTTAAGGAGCAGCGGAGCCAGCCTGCAGACGATGAGCCGCGTGCCGCACCAGCGGCAATGTGTTGCGAAACTTGTTTGTATTGCAATTATCAGTAACACGGTATGGGTCACAAATCCGCAAAAAAGATTTTTGTTTTGCTGTCGGCTTATTGTTTAAGTGAAGAACAGATTTTAGCATGCTCTTCTTGCGCTGCAGAAGAGATCCACCGTATCTTTGGCGCGGAGGGCTTGCGGGAGGCACGGCCTGCCTGGCGTACGTGTTTACTACGGTGGAGGAAGTAAAATGGGCATCATATTCGGGAGTCCTTCATTGGAACTAAGTCTGAATGGCTTACACACAACATTCATAGGCGAATCAAATCAGGATAGACTGGAAAGCGGTGAAGCAGAAACATGTTACAGCCACATTCCCTGCTTCCCGCATACGCTGTCGGCAATCCTTTCGCGATTTCGTTGATTGTTTGTGCAGTCCAGGATCACGCATTGCTATCCCGATGACATTACCACTAAAATGGACGCTAATAAATGTATTTAGGCCTCTCAAACAGGAATATACCGAGATGCAAGGCCGCTCTGCTATGCATAAAACGTGCGATGAACGTGCATCTGTAAACGTTATAGAGGCTTTTGATATTAACGTTTTGGAGAAACGCCAACTCTCTCATAAGTATATTTCTCGCTATTCAAGTTCAGGTTACAAGTGACTTGTTGACTCGCTTAGGAGATCGAGTTAGCATATAGTACTACAATTATTGACCATTCGTTGCAGCGGATTTATAAAAGAGAGAAACAAAGCGGGTCAGTGTATTACAATAGGCGAGTATCAGCCTTAACACAGTAAACATGAATACGCAAAGTAAACATAAATATAAATGCTAAATATAGAGACACTAACTCTTATCAGAACATTTTTATAGCCTTATACTCGGAAAAATCAATAATTTTAATCATTCGAATGTAATTTACGACAGCAAACGAAGTCAGCACGCGCTTATCAGAAAAGCCTTAGGAATTCTGAAAGGCGGCAATATAGATTTTGTTTTCTCGTCCGCTCAGTCAATAAATACATCATTAAGGCTTCATGCACTTTCAAAATGCCTAACTTTCATTGCACAATATGGATTAGATCCACGTGGTTTCCGCTGGATCTATTTGCGTGTGCGATTATTCATTACATTTGACCCTAATATTCAGAAAGGCAATATGGATCATATAATGTTGCATTCAAATCCTTCAATATATACGACATGGTAGCATAATATTACTTCCTTCCTTTTTAACATTACTTGTAAGCCGTAAAGAATTACCAACTGCATCTTTTCGTCACTAAACACACACCAAGACGTTTACGGCCGGCAAACACTACAATCTATTACAAATAACCTGTGGAAAAGTATTGACTATAATGCTCAATTTTAACTATGTTTCACGAATTTAAGAAAAAACATTACAGGTTTTCCTCACCGCTTTATCCTAGTTTCTATTTCGCTCTGTTCTGATTTGTTATTCGTACTGTGTGAATAAATGTGCATTCTTAAACTCTGCATAGTTCATCACTATCTACTGCTCTAACGTGTTTTCTTTAAAAACGGTTGCATTATGCGGTCGTGAAAACCAGGCTGCCTTAGTTTACAATCCTAGGGACCATTAAACCAGTGTTTTAGGATCAAACAAGTTGGGATTGATAGTTTGTTTAAAATTTTAAAAATCATGAAACGTCTAGGGGCCTGGATGCACATAAGGAATAATTGATTTGAGTTCCCACCACACATACATAGTGAACTCTTACCATGCCGCAAAAGCTCCCACTTACACCGTGTTGTACCATAAGAACCGTAACACGGTTTTGTTTTTGTTTTTGTTTTTCACAAGAAAGTTACTTTAGAAGACAATAGTATACATAAAAATAACCGTACGCACAAAAAATATGGAGGTGCTGGGTATCGATCCCAGTACCTCTCGCATGCTAAGCGAGCGCTCTACCATCTGAGCTACACCCCCGACGGGAAACAGCAAGAGCAAAGCACCTGACTGGGCGGTGAGAGTTGCGCAAAGAATCTACACTACAATCAAAGGCGCCCGAACGAGAAATGCAGTCGCTTTTCTCTCTCTCTTTGTGTCGTAAGCGTCTCGCTGGCGGATTCTGCGTTTTCGACCACAGTCACGTAGCCGCCATACATTCATACTCTCCCGCACTTTCATCATTTAAGATTCATACACACTCGTATATCGCTGAGACTTTCTTCAAATAATAGCTTATTTATAAAAATGTCATATTGTGTGGCCCCTTCAGCTGAAGACATATTTAGTGTACAAAGGATATTTAGAAAATAATGACCAACATTAGTTCCAGCTAGCAAAACATTTCATGGGTGAAGGTAATTAGAAGAGAAGGAAATGCCTTGCCTTAGTGTACTCTTTGTTATGCGCTTTCTATAAAAACTAAACTCGCACGCGCTGTGAACTCTTCATCAGAGAGCTTTCGATGTTTCAGAGCACCTATCATGCATATAGAATACCACTTCTTGCAAACTACTCAGCGTTTTCAAGTGGCTGCATTCTCAATGATACAGATTGATGCAAACTTTTATAAAGCTCGTTTACAACGGTGTACAATTCTATTCAAGGCTTCCCAACACTGAACATGTCCTACCGTAAAACATCTACACTTCACACTGACTTTTGCTGCAAAGTCAAATAACATATTTCTGCCTTGCCCTGCTACGCTTATCAAGGTCTTATCACGTGCCATAAGTTTTAGACAGGTTAAGGGGACTAGCGAGGCACATGTAGCATTCTACAACGAAGCTACAGTCTTCGCAGTGAACTTCCACTGCTTCAAGACTGTGAGCGATAGATTACATCATCTCCTGCTTGGAAACAATGTGTACTTCTTGGGAGAAACATTGGCTCGTGGTGGAACCATTTTTTATAGGTTTGCCTCTTTATTCACCCGCTGAATTTTGTACACATGCGAAGAATACATTTGGGCGCGAAGTTCAATATGCATGTTTACCAATGTAAAAGTTTTGCACATTGAAGCTGTAGAGAAGACCGGAAATGAGCGGCAGACAGACTCTACAATTACAAAAAGATCCCACTCACCCCAAAATTCTTTACCTTCGACAGAAAGCTCACGTCATGGTGCGGTTGAACACGTTACCAGCGGTGCACAGGAGAAGCGCTCAGCATTAGTTAACGTAGTCATTCAGAGCACATCGCCAGAGGCCACTCGGCGTGAGGTGAGCGTCCCGTCGATAGCTCAGTTGGTAGAGCGGTGGACTGTAGAGGTTCTCTCACTGCGGACATCCATAGGTCGCTGGTTCGAATCCGGCTCGACGGAGTCTTTATTTTTCTCTAGTAATCTCTTGATGCTTCATTTCAGGCATCTGCATAAGGTGAACGAAATAAAACATGCTTTTTCAATGCCGCTTAGCATGGAATTTTTTATGCTATACAAAATCCTTTTGCGCCATGAAAACGCAAGCAACGTTTATTGTAAATTTACACAGAAAAGCATTTCCAGAACAAAACAACTAAGAAATACATTAAGCCTTTTTCTTTTCATACTACCTGAGCAGCGCTCGAGGAGATAAATATATAGTGGCGTTCGCGGCAACAACAGTGTCATGTGCTAACTGCCCGTAAAAACCACAAGTGTGTATATTAATCTATTTTCCTGTGTCTCTGAGAAGCAGCGAACGTAGTTTGACCAACGATGTTCCTACATGATGTAGAACGTGAAAGTATGTGTCACCAGAAGGAGTAGTATCGACGACAGCTAGGCGAAAATACTTGACTTCATCGGGACATGAATACTTACTGTAGGTCCTAATTAAAGCAGTTCGATTTCTTTTCCTGCCCTACTCTATCAGCCAGTTCTGAATCGCCTGTGTTTGATATCATGTAAAAGAGTTCTACACAAAAATAAAATAGGCCTGGCAGCTGCTGTTCACCCACTTTTCATCCTAAATATTACAAACATCTTGTACGGTCCTTCGCCGGATATCGTGTACGCTATTATTATTCACTAACACTAAATATTTTAAACACAATCAAAACATACCCAGTAGTTCGTTGTATTTTCTCATGCCAGAATAAAAAGAAAGAGTAATGTTTACCTGTATTTATAATACGTTTTCTCGGCTTCTGTTTTGGGAAATAAATAACAGAGTTGTATTTGAGGGACTTCCTGTGCTCTCTGTTCACCTGTGTTAGTATGTTACTCAAATTATAATCAGTGAATCCTACAATGCTCTACACTAATAAGCAGTACCCTGGGACAAACTGATTGCTGACTCGAATTGTGTCGCTGGACGAATGCTAGTTAGCTAGAACTGCATATGAGCAACGCTGCATCCTCTCACCAGAACAGTTGCAAGCAGAGCTAAATGACACAGCTTGCACTGCAAAGATTCAGTGCAAAGATGAATAAAGGAACTATTTTGCGGTATTCCCTAGCAGTCGATTCGTGCTAGCCAAGCTGTTCTCTATGGCACCGCCAAGTGATCTTGAAGGCCGCGTTATTCAGGTGAAGCTTAGTCTTACAGACACGCCGATGGATGGCGATAGTTGAGAAGGAACAAGTTAAAATGAAAAATGCAAGAATAGTGCTGTGAAGTTTATTGCATCGTTAAATGGCATGACAACTGCCGTAAGGTAAAATGCCAAAATGAATAGAAAGCTTTCCAACCAAAATACACCTTTCTTTTCAATGCAGGCCGTTGACAAGAATCTCAACCGTAGGTTCGACAATAGCAAGGCGTTCAAACTTTCCAGCTATGTCGACGAATTTTTAGTACTGTTAGGCAGGCAAGGCACAACTACTTATCAGTCGACTGCTGCAGAAATTTTAGCTGGTTTCAAAGACCTTAACCATGTTTGAAGTGCACCTTCGAATTCCCATAAGATAATAACCTACACTGTCTGGACTCGGAGCTTCTCTTCGAACAATTAAAGGAGAGTCTGTTGGATGTAGAGGCCTCGAAGCCAGAAGAACCTTTTCTCCTACGACTCGTCCCAATCCAAGAGATTTTAGCGGGCTATAGCGACATCGGGATTATATTCAGCAATCAAAAAATCCTGTCAGCACTGCATGCAGGAAAGTTTTCAGTTGCAGATTGCACAGTTGTAACAAGCAGGGTTGCCACAGACCGTAATCTCGGCAGTGGCTGAATCTCTGCTTCAGAAGGTCAAGGGCAAGAAAATAAATCACAATTTATGGGATAACAAGAGGGTGAGGCCAGTTGTTGTTCCGTACACCTATTGTTCAGCTTATAATTTGGAAAAAAGTCGCCAGTAAGTTCAAGGTATGGTCTTGGTCAAATGTCCTCAAAGAACATTTCATTTCCAGCTCAGCCGCAAAATGGAGCTGTCACGCCATCGTTCAATGACAAATGCTATTAAAATTTTAGGGGATTATCTGTTATCACAGCAAGGAACTATCTCATAGCATTTCATGGCCCTTTAGCTAATCAAGACGACGTGATGGCTTCATTTCGCACCTGAGGCAAAAAGCATTTGGCCTTAGGACTTTTGACCAAGGCTGTACATTTATTGTTTTGCGCCCCTGGTAAGCTGGCTACATCGTGTTTCAGGATTAACAAGTAACGCGCTTAAGAGCAAACTTGTGGCGTTAGGCATCCCTATATGATTTGCAGTTGTAGAGAAGGGGTGCTCTACCAGATTCCGCTAAGATGTGGCAAAGTGCAGATAACACAAACGAAAAGATGCCTGAATGAACGATTGAGGGAACATACTCGGAAAAGGAACTGGGTCAATCAAGCGGTTCACTGAAGCAAATGTGAATGCATGTCTTGGTTCCTTGATACCGTGATTCTTGATAGAAGTCGAGACAGCGTACCTCGTGAACTGAAGGAAGCTTTCTTTACAAACCAAAAAAGTTCGGCGTGTGTCAGAGACGCGTCGAAATCTCTCTATGAGTGCGAACTTGCCTTCTTAAACGTACTTTGTTACATTCTAGTTATAGACTGCGCATTGGATGACTCATTCGTCGTCCATGTAGCTTTTGTTGTATACTTTGTCAAGAATAATGGCATTATTGAGTTGCCATCTTCTTCTAACTTCTTACCTTGTTTTCGATTGATCGCTATTACGCCCCTGAACATTGAACATGTCGCGTTGACTCATCTGATTTTCCTAACACTGCTTTCCCGCATGTCTGATTCTTTCACCGCCCGCGCTAGTTTGTTTTTATTTACTTCGTCCAGACCAACGGAATGTTCCATCATTATTTTGAGTTCCAACACCTTTAGCCTTATCGACTATATTGGGTTTTACCCCTCTTACAGCCCTTCACACCATCTGTCGTTGATTGCATCTGATCGCTCCTGCCACTGCTTACGTACATATAGTGCACGTTTTGCTCAATAAAGGTTAGTCGCCAGTCAGCGCTCTTTCCTGTCCCTTATTCTTTTCGCCTTTGAGCTACTTCATTTCCACCAAATTTTTTCATATCATAATGGACCACCTGGCCCAACGAAAAGTTTTGCCTCACTATGTGTGCTTGAATACCGAATACTCGCATACTAGTGTATTGTAATCTTCTTCTTCAGTGTTCATTGAAAACATCCCAAAAATAAACCACTTACCGATAATGTAACAAAAGTGTTCCATTGTTGTTTGCTGTTTTTTTTTTTTTTTTTGCAGGTTACACAATCCGTTCTTCACGGTAAAAAATAATCTCTTCCCTCTACGCTGAGGTTGTGAAAAGCAGATCGTAATTCTTGTTGCCCAGCGTAAGGAATTGAATTTGGATATGTGGCTTCCTTTTTCTTTTTTTTTTTTTTTTTTCAAGGGAGAAGAAGAAGAAGTGGAGGTTTCCGAACGTCTGAAGCTAGCGCTCTTCCACTTTTCTGGATTTTATATCGCTGTGAGCTATTTGTGATCTCGACATCCTTCGGGATGGCGGGCGCACGACCCCTGCGCCCACCCGCCACCATCGAACAGGCTACAGCGTACTCGACGGGTCACCTTGACGTCGCGGACGTGGAGCTTCCAGACTCGGCAGATGACTCCACCGTGACAGAGATGGATTCCGACAACAGCTACACGCCTGTCCAGTCGCGCCGCCTGAAAAGAAAGCTGCGCCGAACATCAGTAATGAGTGAGACACCAAAGAAGAACGCTGAAAAGCAAGGGATCTTCTCCGTGGCCTTCGTACCAACAACGGCAACGGCGAATCTGAATGTGATAAACAGACAGCACCTGACGCAGTTTTTCGACCAGCTGGTTCCCGGTGAAGTTGACGAAGTCAGAATTAATCCCTGGAAGAATGTCCTGACCGTGGATGTCAAATCCCAGGCAACAGTGGACAAGCTGAAAGGAATTGGTGCGCTAGGCAACATGCCGGTCCGTTCCTTCCTTGCACATGGGAAAAAGACTACTGCAGGTGTAATCAGCGACGTTGACCCCGAGATAAGTGAAAGCGATCTCTGCACGCTGATCAAATCTACGGCGCGCATTGTGGATGTTCATCGATTCGGCCGCTCAAAGTGCGTTAAATTAGTCTTTGAAACTGAATCCCTCCCATCCCACGTTAAAGTGGGCTATGTGAGGCACCCAGTTCGGATGTATGTTCCAAGACCTGTTCAGTGCCACAAATGCCACAAGATCGGACATGTGAGCGCCGTTTGTCGAAACGAGGTATCCTGCCGTCGATGCGGCGGTACGCATCCTCATGACGCATGCGAGACGGAGACTGTCAGGTGTTCTAACTGCTCGGGTGCCCATGAATCGACGGCTAAGGACTGTCCTAAAATTCGGGATGAAAAACGTATACTAAAAAAGATGGTAAGAGATAACTCGACTCATCAAGAAGCGGCCGCGTCTATTCGTCGTCGCAAGCACCGTTCCCGACGCCGGCACAAGGAATCGGAAGGCAAGCCTAGCCTGGATAAGTCAACTTCAGAGTTAACGTCAGCTCAGGTGCCACAACAGATTGAGTCTAATCCCGCTAAGAGTACTCTTGCTGTAATGTCGCAGACAGTGTCACATGCCAAGGATCAGACAGAGGCTGTTGTATTACCTACCGCCTCTGATGCTGAGTGGCCAGCTCTACCATCAAAGGCCAACGCCAGGCCTAATCCCAGTTTGGTTGCCACACGTACTGAAAATTCCGACAACCCCGACAGCCAGCAGGTAAAAGAAATGCTGAAACAGCTGGTTCGTTCAATGCGGGTGCTGCTCTCCAGCATCAACACGCAAACAGCAAAGTTTGCTGTTCAGTTTTTGGACGCATTTGAGCCGCTCTTGGCGGCATTGCAATAATTCACAATGGCGCAACAAACTAACCCCACCTCTGTGACGATGCACTTGCGCCGC
>JAJIZL010087777.1:0-11445 GCA_023969395.1 Amblyomma maculatum | reverse complement strand
ATAGACTTTAGGCAGGGTACAAAAAACAGGTTGAGTGGTACACGAGGTTTCCGCAGTTGAACTCAAGCCGGGTGATTGTTTCGCCACCCCTCAGGCTCCGATGTCAGACAACGGTAAAGAATTACTGGGTCGGCAATATTAGAGAGATTTAGCTTACCGTGATCCGCGATCCGCCACCGTGACTCTCTACCGCGCTTGGGCGGGGCGCACAAGCTGATTGGTCCCGACGCGGCAGGTCTATGTGCCGACATCAAGTATGTGGCGCCATCTATAGGCGTCAAGGGGATCTGGGCATGCGCAGTGGAACGCGCGGTGGCGGATAACGGTAGCGGATCGCGGATCACGCTAAGCTAAATCTCTTTATTGAACGTAGTCGTTTAACCAAGAAGTCTAGGGCCGTCCACTTCTAGTTAGAACACGATCACTGTCTTCAAAACACCATTGTGTCCGGCTTAGCGACGCAATGAAGAAAGTATACAGTCTATGGAAGAGCCACCGCCAGGTCACTCTGTGTCTGCAACACTTTGATTCCATATACGGCCGCGTAGGGTTGAATGGCGCTTTGAGGACAGTGACTATGTTTCAGCTAGATGTGGACGACCCTGTACAGCCACGGCCACTTCTAGCTACAACAAGGTCCCTGCTTTCTAACCCGGCCGCACCATAACGCTAAGTGGCAGGCCATGTGAAGCAGCACGTCCGGCTCCCTCTCTGCTTATATCGTTTTGCATCGACATGCGCATGCGTGCGACGTATTGTTGCTTTGAAAGCAGTGACCATGTTATAGCTAGAAGTGGATGACCCTGTACATAGCAGGCGGCGGAGGTTGTTCGTTTTTCTACATTGAGAAAATACATAATTATCATGGCGTGGCTCACAGCGACACAACGCCACCGATGCCGGCCTAGAATTCGAACGTAGCTGTGTGAACAGTATAGGCACCCTGCGTCTCTAACTCCGGAGCGAGATGCGCGCCACTCGCGGCGGCGAAGGCGTACCTGTCATGAAGCCTAGAGCAGACGACGGCGCCCGCAGTGCTGTGCCGTGCGCGTCGTCATGAATGAGCTCTGCGCCTCTTTCTCGATCACAAATTCCGCATAAGAACAGCCGGAAACACTGCTGTGTTACAGGCTGCGGCAATACTTACATG
Organism: Amblyomma maculatum; assembly: GCA_023969395.1. Lineage (NCBI taxonomy): Eukaryota > Metazoa > Arthropoda > Arachnida > Ixodida > Ixodidae > Amblyomma > Amblyomma maculatum. The sequence goes on along the minus strand of JAJIZL010087777.1, from coordinate 10,295 downwards.
AATTCGCCTACTGGAGCAAAATTTTACGGCTTCTCAAAGTGACATTTGGGGACGGAACGACGGCAGAGTTGGATTCGCCTTGCTCATCGCGAAAAGTAAGTTTAAGCTCCGTTTTTTTTTATTATTTTTTTACGCACATGCTGTAGAAGTAGGCACTTGTTGAAGTCTTAAAATGCGCAAAAGGGACGCTTATTGGCATCTGCCGTGCATGTTGCACATTCATGACGTTGAATAAAGGCTCCGTAGATCGTTCATTGCATGCGCGTAGCTGAGTGTGCGGGTTATTTGTTTTTATGTTTATCTCTGCAGCGAAGATGGCACGGATTGGGTGCCTTCGGCGAGATCCAAGATATGCAGCAGCCATTTCGTGGCAAATTCAAATTCGAACCGAGAAGGGCACCCGTCCTACTATTCAAGTATTTTCCCCTCAGTTATACAGAAGAGCGAAATTCCCCTAAAGCATGGAACAGCAGAAGGCGGACGCCACACAAACGAGCAGAGACCGTAGCGCGGCCCGTACACTGCGAGACATTCCAACGCAAGAATGGCTTGGAAACAAAAAAAAAAAAAACAAAAAAAGCATTCTGCTGGGCACAGAGCCGCGCTCACGCAGGAGACTCTTGCTGGAATCATAGTAGGCGCAAGGAAACATAAACATGTACCCAGGATCCTTCCACGCCCCCCATCCCCTCTTACATCTACAGGCTATGTTAGTCGGGGACCCGGCGGATGACTACTCGCGAGATAAAAAACAGGTAAGCTGCCACTCTCCTGTATCCTGTCCCTTTTCTCTCCGCCGTCCTCAGCTGGGGTGCTAAAGATATTAGATATCAATTGCCGCGGCCGGAAAAATTCTTTTAAAATTCCTCTTTGATTATTTTTAATAAACCACCTCCACCATGCCCAAAAACTCGCTTGCAGTTATACCTGATGAAGGAACCGAGTAGGTTCCGAAAGGTCGCGTTATTTCCCATTTTTGTCGCCGTTCCCGTCTATCACATTTTAAGTTGCAGGAATGTAGCGGTAATCCGGGCCGGTTGTTACGTTGCAATGGAGCCTGCAGTAGCGCATACCTCTATAGACTAGACTCTAGAAAAGCGTATCGAACCTCCTCGTTAATAGACAGATTTAGCACACCGCGATCCGCTACTGTGATCCGCCACCGTGCGTTCCACTGCGCATGCCCAGATCAATTTGATGCCGATAGATGGCGCCACATACTGGATGTCGGCACGTGGCTACCGGAAACGGACGGACTGGCGACAGCGGGAGCTTCCGAAGCGTCAAATAGATGAGTTCTTTCTTGTATTACCTTATTTCTTTTTCAGCTAGTTAGGTTAGGTGCAGCCTAAAGAATAGATTTTAGCTCTTGGTCCTAGCGGCCTGGCTTTTCGTGCCGGCAGCTAGGTTTTCTTGGCGTTCATTGTTTAGCTATCTTGTTTAGATAAATATTTTTATTTCTAGGCTATTGGCATTTCCAGATTTGGTTTTTAACGCGTGTTTGCTAGTCGTTTCTTGTGTCTTCTTTTGGCAATTTGTATATTCTAAGAATTCGTAACAGTTATAGTTCAGTCGATGAGCGCTTAAGATGTGCAATCAAAAGAAGGTAAAGTGTACTCAGTGTGAGGCGCAGGTTAATCTCAAAGAAACGCGTTTTGATTCTGTAGGTGAAGCGGAAGGCAGCGACTTTTTGTGTCGATGTTGCGTACTGAATGCACGTCTAGATAGATTTGATCAAGAAAGGGGCAGTTTAGTGTCTCGTGTGGAGGATTTAGAAAATGAAGTACGTTTGCTAAGGACGGAAAATCAGAAACTGCTTGGACAGCTTACTCAGATTGAAAAGAAAGGGGCCGACTTTGTCCTTGGAACCAACAAGGACGAACATTCCAATGCGGGCCACGTTGCTGGGGCAAGCACTGGCATGGAAGGCATAAGCAAAGTAGGTCAGGCGGATCCGAACCGTCAGAGTTATTTAGAAGCAGCTAAGACGCCGGAAAAAAAGGAAGAAGTAAGGAAGAATGAAAATCCCAGAGATAAGGACACAGATAACCGAAAGCAGGAGCCAACAGTTGGGAGAGGGAGAGAGAAGGCCCAGGTGCTTATCGCCGGAGATTCTAACATGAACAGGTGCAAGCGAGATATCTTGGAAAGTGTAAGGGGTGATAAGAGAGTGTTGGTTGGAGCCTTCCCAGGGAGAACAATGAGGGCTGTGCTAAAAGAGAGTAAGAATAGGCTGTTGAAGAATTCCGCAGAGCGCAGTATGGTAATAGTAGCCGCGGGTCTAAACGATGTCCTAAATGGTGACGCTGCAGGAGTGGTGGAAAGTTTAGCTAAGGGAGTTGACGAGATCAGGGAGATAGCACAGCAGACGCAGATAGTTGTATGCACAGTACCAGAGGTGCTAGGATTGAACGGAAAGATGGAAAAGGACGTGGTGACAGTTAATCAGGACATAAGAAAGTTAAGCCTGGAGAAGCGTTTCGAAGTGGTTGAGGTAAACAGGGAGGTACGTAAAGCAGGTTTTGGTAGGGCTTTTCAGCGAGATGGCATTCATTTTAACAGAAGGGTCGGAGCAGAGATCGGCTGGCGCTTGGCAGGCAGGGCTGTAGCCTTTTTAGGGGGTCCGCGAGGACTCCGTGCACAGAGGTAGTTAGAAGTGAAGCAGAAGAAAGTGTAATAATGGAGGCTGAGCCCCCATAAATGGCAAAGAGTAGGTCGAGAAAGAAGAGTACAAAAAAGAAATTTAACACTAGGATCAGCTGCATAAACATGCAAGGAGGTAGAAAAGGAGCGAAATGGCTAGAGATAGAACAGCAGTTGAAGGATGACAAAATTGGTGTGTACGCTCTTTGCGAGACTCATCTCAGGGATCTAGAAGATCCGCCGTTTATAGAAGGCTACGTCTGGGAAGGGTGCAACAGAACGAGAACGGAAAGAAAGGGTGGAGGGGTAGGTATGTTGATACACCAGGGAACAAATTGGCAAAGAATTAAATCATCTTGTAAAGAACATATCTGGGTTTCAGGAACCATTGCCAGCATAAGGACATGGCTAGGGGTAGTTTATTTAGGAACAGGACATCAATGCAGGCAAGAAAACAGGAATTTTGTTGAATGTCTCAGTGACGATATAAGCCAGTTTGGAAACGGGGCCAATATTATTCTGCTGGGGGACATGAACGGCCACATCGACGATCTGGATGGATACACGGATTGTAACGGGAAGCTAATGCTAGATTTCTGCGAGCGACACGATCTAGTTATAGTAAATAGAGAAACAAAATGTGAAGGCCAAATCACGCGGGAATTCCGCAACAGGCAGACGACCATTGACTATTGTCTAATGTCGCAGGAAATTTATAGCAAGGTCACAAAAATGGAAATAGACGAAGAAGGGGAGTGCAGTCTGGGAAGTGATCATAAACGTATTAGTCTGCAGATGGGGCCCTTGATGAAAAGAGAAATAGAACTTAGACAAAACGTAAACGCAAAATTAAACGACGATCAAATAGCGCAGATAGCAGCAGACATAGAGGAAGCAATAAAGAAAAGCCCCATGGAAGACTGGGGTTATGAACAGGTAGAACTACTCATAAGGAGTAAAATTCAGGAGGTTAAAGTAGCAAACCGCTGCAATGGAAAGAGGAAGCCACGGAGCTGGTGGAATAAGGAAATCAGGTAAGCTATTGAACAACGACGGGCTGCTTCAAAGGAACACCGAATGGCAAAGAAAGCACAGGCTTCTCAGGAGGAAATCGACCAAAAATGGGAATCATATCGACAAAAGAAACTTCAAGTGCAGGCCCTCGTCCAAAGTAAAATAAGACAGTCCACCGATCGCTGGATGGCTGATATACACGATGCCTCTAGAGGCGGAGCAAGAAAATTCTGGAACCATATAAGCTGGCTAGGGAAGAAGAATCAAAGAAAGCAAGATCGGATTCAAGATAACGAGGGAAATTGTTTAAAGAGAGACAACGCAGTGAACTACATTACATCAGTTATAGCCGAGTCATTTAAGAACGACGATAGGGTAATCTCCGCAAATCAGGAGGCAACACAAGGTAGCAGAATACAAAGCACCTTAGAACTGACCAGTCTAAACTGGAAAAAGGCAGAAAAAAATATTCCTAAAAACACATCTACAGGAATAGATGGAATTCTGATCAAGCTGATTAATGAACTCGGTCCAAAAAGTAAGGAAACGTTGTTAAAAGCTTTGGAAACAGCCATAGTGAATAAGCAAATTCCGGAAAGCTGGCGGCAGAGTAAAATGAATTTGATTTATAAAGGGAAAGGAGAAAGGATGCACATAAAATCCTACAGGCCGATTACCATAACATCTGTAATGTACAGGTTAGCCATGCAGGCGGTGAAATTAAAGGTGCAATCATGGGTTGAAAGTAACAAGATACTCGGAGAACTTCAGAATGGCTTTAGAAATGGTAGGCGTTTAGATGATTGCCTGTTCGTGCTTACCCAATGCATCGAAATATCTAGGGTGGAAAATAGACCTTTGTATTTGGCCTTCCTGGACATAAACGGGGCGTACGACAACGTAAGCAGGGAACTCCTGTGGAACATATTAAAAGAAGAAGGTAGCGGTTATGAGATAATAGAGTTCCTACAGGAAATATACCGGGATAACAAAGTAGAAATTACGTGGGAAGGGATAAGAAGTACGGAGGATGTCAAGGTATGCAAAGGATTAAGACAAGGCTGTCCTCTATCACCGGTGCTGTTCATGCTTTATATGATAAACCTGGAACGGAGGATACAAGACAGTAACCTAGGTTTTAACCTGTCATACAGATTAGGTGGAAAGGCGGTAGAGCAGCGCCTCCCCGGTTTGATGTATGCAGACGATATTGTGCTGCTAGCTGAGAGTCTGGAAGAATTGCAAACTCTAGTTAAGTATTGCGGAGACGAAGGGGACGCTCTAGGCTTCAGTTTCAGCGCAGTTAAGTCGGGTCTGATGATTTTCAACGGCTCAACTGATCAGGGTCTTAAAATTCAAGGCCTTGAAATGCCTAGAGTAGCAGAATATAAATATTTGGGGGTATGGGGAAACGAAGGATTGGCATACATTGGAAAGCATGAGCAATCACTTAAGGCCAAAGGGCGAAGGAATGCCGGGATAATGAAGCATAAGGCATTGTGGGGCTACAATAGGTATGAGGTATTCAGGGGTATTTGGAAAGGAATTATGGTGCCCGGACTTACTTTCGGAAATGCGGTTTTGTGCCTAAAATCAGAGGTACAGTCGACATTAGAAACAAATCAGAGATCCGTTGGACGATTAGCACTAGGTGCCCGCGGCAAAACTACAAATGAGGCGGTACAGGGAGATATGGGCTGGGCATCTCTCAAAGTACGGGAAGCTCAGAGTAAAATATTAGAGAGATTTAGCTTACCGGAGACGTATTACGTCTCCCGGAGACGTACAGACGTAGACGTATCGGACGCCTACTGCGCATGCGTGAAAATTGATGTAGACGTATTCGGCTGACACCGGGCAAAACACGTTTTAGCTGTGCGTATCGCCCATACGTAAGACGTATCGCTAGACGTACATGCAGATGATGATGATGGCTATCCAATAAAAAAAGATAGAAGCTATTTGTAATAAATTCTTCAAATAATGTCACAAAAATGTCACATGCAGATCCCCCGAAGTCATCATGTTGACGTGTTAGCTGTGTTTCGAATAATTATTAATTTGAGCTCACTTTTAACCACTTTGCCACCTGCAGCAAGCCTGAACAATCCAAGCCTAGTTGCATTAAATCCGTTTGTTTTGGTGCTCGCATGGAGGAAGGAAATAACTGCTCGTGTTTGCTGGTGTTCGGTCGTGTGCTAGAATTTGCTCGTGCTATCGGTGCAACCTGCCCACGTTACGTTACATCATGCCGACAGCATCCTTCACCCTTCACGACAGGCAGCTTTTTTGAGCACCCTATCATGAGATGAATTTGAAGACATGCATTGATTTCAACGGGAGCGCGATATTCCAAAGCCTCGAAGGAACTTGCGTGAGCGTGGTACCCTTCAACATCGGCGCCAACAACAACATAGTTTTCAACAGGATTTTTAGATTCTAGAAAGAGGATTTCGGAGAGCTGCAGTTAGCCCTCCTAATTCCAAATGAGGTCATCAGTGCGCAGCGTGTCAGGGTCTCCGGCTCCGAGGCACCTTGGCACAGCTCGATTTTTACTTCGGTCATCTACTCTACGATATGACAAGTGGCTTGATCTGCAAGCTCTTCAGCGATTCTCCGAGGTAAGTAGCGCATAGTGTGGTGGCTGTGGTGGCTTGACGGTTACAATCCAAATTATTGATAGCAGTGCTTTCTGTGTCAAATAAATATGCCCGCCGAAACATGTAAAGCAAAGCTGACTGGCTGTGGCGTTTCAGTAGTCATCTTTGAATGCGAATTAGCGCTAATCCTGAGGTTCAGAGCTTATCAAAACAGTCTAACACTTGTGCGACCACTTATAGCGCTTTCAAGCGGATTTAAAGCGATAAATTCCTTGTGAGAAGCGGGGCGGGATGTCGTATCATTCCGCGTGCACACTGCTACGCACTCTCGCGCTACTCATTGCACATCATCCCCATCAGCTTCCATGTGTGCATGAACGCTACCGAGCCTTCTACTTGATATAACTACGTCAAAACCCTACCATTTTGTAGTCGAAAGGCACCAGCGCTCATGCTCCTAGGGATGATGGCATGGGGCCAATGCTCTATGGCGCGTAACCGCGTTGTGTCGTTTCTAGCAGGCGAGCAGTTTTGGCTACTGTAAAACATAATATACATTAACGATTGCAGTTGACTCGTGCCCAGTCACCGAACGTCTGCTGTAATCATTCTTTTTTTTTTTTTTGCATCAATTAACTTAGGCACACTTGTGCAAAGGCATATATATATACCCCTGCTCTCCAACTCGGTTGTAGAGCTTTGGAAAGGTGCTCTCTTGTCGACATCGAATTTAGTGAAACTGTTTAACGTCCCGAATGCAACCAGTGCTATGCTGCTTTTCGATCTTGCCTACTAGCACAGCATAAGGTCATCAACATAAACACTAGCATACTTACAAGTCAATATTTTTTTTTTATTAAATTAGGGAAGTCCACGGAAACACAAACTGAGAAATACGCAAAAGGTTGTTATCAGCACAAGTTATTTTTTAATTTGCTTCATGTGTTAGAAATACTCAACACAGAAATTTCATAAAATTTTATGCAATAATTTAAACAATGTAAGCAATTTTTGATTTGACCCTTATCGATATGAAAATCTATATTTGACCCTACTTTGACTGAAATTTTTTTCAGAGTCGTTTCTAGTCTCTTTGTGAAAATAATACCTGTAAATGATCATACTGTGAATACAGCTGATGAAGAGTTGTAATATTCATTGTCACACAATCAGCAGCACTGATTTGCTCTAAAGTGAGCAAATAAATGCTTAGTGGGCTTCTGCTTCAAGCAAAGATGTGAGGCTATTTTCTATTGGTAGAAATTAGTTGGAATGTGTTTAATGAAGAGCTATTTTAATTCAGTGCACCATTGTATTGCCGGGGAATGGTAGATGCACATAGGATGCAAAGCGACAAAACAGCGGCAAATATTGTCGTTTCGGCTATTTGCTTATGTTGCTAAATGCAGAAAGCCACTGCCAACAGGCTAAACTAAATGTAGTCTTTTATAAGTTATTTTGCGAGCTTTATGCACAAACTGCTTCGTCTGCTGCAGGCCTATGTTCCCAGTGTTTTTATCTTCTGGCTTCAGATTTTCCTGTGATCTCTTTGTATCCTAGACAGTGATAAGGAAGTAGCTATGGAGAAGCAATAATTGAATTTACACTCGCAGTAGTCCACCCTATCATGCTAAAGCTGAGAAAGAAAGCTGTCAAGAATAAAATAGATTTGGCTCATTTCCATCTGCACATCAGTAGAATCTGGTTCATTTTTGATTTGGCACATGATTTCTGTGAAATTCCTGGTCTTTATTTACATCCTTACTGTCTCAAACCGTTTGCAAAAGTGAGATGTATATATGATCTTTCAATTACAAAAAAAAAAAGAAGAAGAAGAAAATAACTAATGTAGTTTCTGAATTTCGCTTGCTTTGAAAAAAAAAATCAAGTGTCGATGATAGTGTTGAAAAAATCCGGGAGCACTGCGGAATCTACACTGCAGAAATGTGAAAATCTAAGCGTTGCTGGTGCACACGATGCATCACGTTTGCTCTCATCATTATGAATTAAATGCACCGTCATTATCATTGCTAATGTCATCACTGCTAATTCCAACTTCATTGTCATCGCTACTGTAGACAAGGAGAATTTTGATGTGTGTTTCACGATCCCGAGCGTTGCACAGTTGGCTAAAGCGCTCGGATGGGGATGCGAGGGATAGAGGTTCGGCTTTCAGCGGAAACAGGATTTCAATTTTTTCTGATGGCATCATCATGACGTCATTTGATTGACAGCTATAGTGTGACCAAACAAACGAATGCCGACAGTATGAGCCATTAAAGATTTCCACCTTAAAATTGATGGGCCTGTACGAGGTAACGCTAGTGAACTCTTCCAAAAGCAATGCAATAAGTATTATGCTACGGCACAGTAAAGAAGGTGCACACTGAAAGATTATTTTCTCATGACCACTTTATAGGGACTCTATAAGCGATCGTTGCTTGCAGCCGCTTCAATTTTTCCTCCTCAGGCGGTGCATGCAAAGGAAGGCCCCTGTGCTCAACTGCTGGGGTTTCATCATGGCACAGCAAGGCAAATTTGTCGACCGTCTGTGGCTCAGGAGGAGGACTTCTCTGGGCACAGGTGGAGCCTGTGCAGAAATATCAGGCACTAATGTGTACCAATGCCATAGTCTGCCAGTGGGCCATTTAAAGGCAGGCGTCACGATGCAGGTAAGCCTGTTCAGTCATGTCTTCATTGCAGTAACTAGCTGTAATATGTTTTTCATATTCAGGGGAGTGCATTTCCAAATTAAAGCCTAACATCTCTGCTGCGAAAATTCCACAAGTACTTTTATATTTTTTGAGTTGGTTTTTGGGAAAGGGTACTCAATGACCCACCTCATGAAAAACAGCTTTTCATCTGTAAAGAAACGTGGCACTTAAGTATGTGATGCAAGATTGTGTTAGCATGTGGCATTTTATAAATTTGTAGGAAAAAATTGTATCTAAAAACTTGCAACTGTAATTACATCTCATTATACAAAAAGAACAGAGGCACCTGTGTAGACCCACATTGGTTATATTTTTAATTCTTGCTATCTTTTAGGGATCCTCAAGGAGACGGTGCACTTTGAGAACCTGCAGAAGATCACCATGGGTCATAAATATGTGATCTATAGTGATGCAGCCTACCCCCGATGGCCTCTACTCTACAAGCTGTTTGGAGGTGCCGTACTGCAGCCTCATCATGCTGCCTTCAACAAGGCAATGAGCAGCGTTAGGAAAGCTGTAGAGGAAGGGTTTGGCAGCGTAGCACGGGATTTTGCTTTTATTGACTATTTCAAGAACCAAACTTTGAGATGGTAACAGGTAGGGCGCATGTATAAAGTTGCGCAATGAACTGCCGAACATCTTTGTACAGCTGTCATGTGTCTTTGTACTACTTTGTCTTGTGTCTGCCTCAGTTAGTACCTTGTGCCTTTTCAGACATAAGTGTCGGCCTACGTCCTGCGGTCAAAAAATTTGGAACATTTTTTTTTTAGGCTGCCTTTCTCAGTAAAATATAGACAAGCATGGCAAGCAGTGACCTTCATAGTTGAGGCATTTGTCAACAGTCGCAGAATTCATCTCTGTATTCCTTACAGCAATAATTGCAGCATGCTGTGGTGCATATCTTGTAAATAGGGTAAGTGCACTAGGAAACTTGGACATCAGAAACAAGTGGACAGGAGGCTTGCAGACTCACAACTGGATTTACTAAGATGACACATATAAGGTGCACAAAACCGCATGCTCAATGCTATACTTTTGCTTGCTGTATATATGTCCTCTTTCGGTTAGTAAAATACAGTTGTGAGCCTATGTACGTCCATGTCTACTTGTGTTTCTGTTGTCCGTGTTTTCTAGAACAGTTACTCCATTTCCAAGATGAGCATCACTGAATGCAACAATGCTACCCAAAGATTTATGCTGTTCATTTGTTGACGCTGTTATGCCGAGATGCAGCTTTATGAATTTTTTTTTTATGCGAGATGCAGCAATATTTATCTCGATTGATTGCAGCAGTGCATGACTACTTTCTCGTTGTTCTCGTCTC
>JAJIZL010087774.1:0-22308 GCA_023969395.1 Amblyomma maculatum | reverse complement strand
AGATAGATAGATAGATAGATAGATAGATAGATAGATAGATAGATAGATAGATAGATAGATAGATAGATAGATAGATAGATAGATAGATAGATAGATAGATAGATAGATAGATAGATAGATAGATAGATAGATAGATAGATAGATAGATAGATAGATAGATAGATAGATAGATAGATAGATAGATAGATAGATAGATAGATAGATAGATAGATAGATAGATAGGCACATTTAATCAAAGGAAAAGCGGAGGTGTCGGCCGGAATGATTAAAATCTGGCCTGCTACTCTGCACTGCTACTCTGCTACTGCTACTCTGTTAAGGGGAGAAGATCATGATGGGTGACAATGTGGGAGAAGGCATATGAAATATATATAGGCACGGCAGCTTGCTTTACAAGCGCGAATCAAGTGTGGCGGCGCACAAAAAACGGCAAATAGCCCGCACTGCCTGGACACCGTTCCCCTTGTCCTGCCAAGCGCCCAACAGCAGTTCCTTCGACAAAGGCCTCTTCTCCAAACGCTACATGGAAGCGGCTAGCACATTTCTTTCACACGTGTACACTGAGAACACCAATAATATATGGTCCACAGTTTCGCGGATGCCACAAGTTGAACATTCCGGGGAGTCCACCTGTCCAATCAAATGTAAGTACCTGCGCATGGAACCACGTTTAAGCGAAGTTTATACATCAAGCACGCATGATGACGCAAAATATCACGCAGAACATAAAATTTCAATGTGCGATTGAGCCATTTTAGACGATTGTGTCGGGCGCCTGGCTGGGCCCAGTAGCTGCCGTAGCATTCTTCATAGAGTTCGCAAGAGGGCACGTCGTATCCGCTCTTGAAAAAGGCACAGCTGTTCGGAGGCAATTGCTGAGTGCGCTAATTGCTTCAACATCGGCCTGTTCATTTCCATGGAGCCCTTAGTGGGCAGGAATACATTGAAACATTGTGGCCTTGCAGTTGGGAAAATACGAGGAGCTCTATAATTGTTAGTGCCAGGGACTAGCAGGCAGCGTGGCGTAAGTTTTCCAAACTGTGCTATGCAGGCTTTGAGTCCGTGAATGTACACAAATTTTAGGTGGTTCCCCACTTATGTAGCAAATGAATTCCCGATTGGCTACAAGTTCAGCAGTGGTTGATGTAGAAGTATGTCCCAAAAGGAAATGTGGAGTCGTTTTCAGAGCTTGTATGACCACAGCTGCAGCGGACACCGATCCGTCGCTGTATACGTGAATATAATCAGTATATTCTGACCAGATGTGCACCAGAGTAAGTTGTTTGAGACCATTCAGTGGCACCATTGATGTCTTCAGTATTCCGGGAACACGAAGGTGCACTAAAGGTTTATCCATCTCCCATGGCGGTTGGGCGGGAGGATATGGGAGGGCATAGTACTTGGGTCGGATGGCAGCGGAGTGCACTTGTAAACTTGCAGTCCGGCCGCTCATCCAGAATCTTGCTCACTGAGTGAAAACGGCCTCTTGTAGGTGCTCGTAAATATACACGAAATGGTTCGTGTGACAAGTATATGGATATTGGGCGAGCATGTGCCTCTTCAATTGTGCCTTTGCTAGAGGTGCATCTAGGCAGTGCAATGCATATTTTAGTGCCTGCGCTTGCGTGCTCTCTAAAGTATGCAAGCCGAAATGCTCATATTAGAGAGTACTGGGAGACTGCACCCGATGTAGGCAAAAACAGAGTCCCGTAAAGCCGTATAAGGAGAGCTCAGTTGGACCCCATTTTATGCCAGCAATAAAACGAAGTACATGGCAAAAATTTATTAGCCTTTTCTTCACCATATGAATATGGTTCGACTAAGATAGTCGGTGGTCAGTAATTACTCCCAAAATTTTGTGCCTAGAGACGTACGGTATTACGACTCTATGAAGAGTAGTCAGGTAACGGCTGACACATTTTCCCGTAAATGCGATCACTGCACACTTTTCTGCCGCTAAAAGCAAACCTTGACGTCGTGGGTATATCGATGTCGATGACACAACTCGTTGCAATCTCGCACGTAGTTGTGGGCGTGTCGAAACAGAAGCCCAGATGCAGATGTCGTCAGCTTATGCACTGATGTGGATGTAAGTTAGGAGTTCCCTCACCAGGCCAATTAGCGAAACGGTAAACAAAGTTGGGCTCTAGACTTCTGCCTGTGGAACTCCACGGCCGACCTGACAGCGGGTAGTATCTCCATCAGGCGTAGTCATGGAGATAGCTCACAATCCAGAAGTACAGCCGGCCACCAACTCACACGTCATCAAGTCCATTAAGAATAGCATTGTGTAGGACATTGTCGTAAGCCCCCTTTATATCTAAAAAGACAATAGCTACTAGTCGATGGTTACACTTCTCGTGTTCTACTGTCGCCACAACTTCGATCACGCTGTCGAAATCCAGTCATCATATTCTGATAAAGATAATTATTTTCGAAAAACCACTCAAGTCTTGCCTGCACGATGCGCTCCATAACTTTTCCAACACAGCTTGCTAGGGCAACTTTCCGGTATGAGGAAAATTACAGAGGGGGCTTTCCCGGCTTCAAAAGACCAACCAGTCGGATTATCTTCATGTATTCAGGAACAGTACTAGAAGCCCATATATCATTCAAATAATTAAGTAGAGCAGTTTTACTATCCTTGCTTAGGTTTCATAAGGTCGAATAAGTAATCCCGTTAGGACTAGGTGCAGACGAATGCCGACAAGAAACAAGAGCGGCGTTTAATTCATCTATTGAAATGGGCAAGTCGTATTGATCATTCGGCGAAGGCGGCGAAAAACATCTGAAGTTGGGGATTGTGCCTGGTTTGTACCAATCACCATTTTACAAAAATCTGCCTTTTTTGCGGAGGTGTGCGCAGGCTTCTGGCAACATGCCAGATACGCGACAATGGCTTACGGGGATCCAGTGATGAGCAGAACTGCCTCCAGCGTTGTCGCCCTAACCTCTCCAAGTTACGTGAAACGTCGTTTAGCTCGGCGAGAAAGTGCGAGATCGTACACCGATTTCGTTCTTCTGTACTTTCTTTCAGCCTGCCGACGGATTGCGCGCAGCCATGACGGCATGTTGGTAGTCATCGAGTCATGCCAGAGCTGAGGTTGAGAAGATGGCTTACTATGCGAAATGGAGCATTACTTCTGTCCTCCATCGCTTATTGTCTTGAATTAGCCACATGCCGTCTGCACGCTATGTACTCAGGGCTACGCATGTATATTAAGTAGTTTGGTGGAACAGACGCCGACAGTCTGTGGACGCAATATTGGGCGCCTTTTGAGTAAACAGGGGGGGGGGGTAGGTTCAACCACGCCTAGTTTCTGATTTTTTTCTATAACTGATCCTGGGGATCGTTTAATCGCTCCCGAAGAAGCTATTGGAATTTATTTATTCTATCTTTTTATTCTCATTAATTTTTTTTGCTTCAAAGGGCCGGGTATGGGACTTCCCATAAGGGATAAAGTTCCACTTCACACTTCCTTTACATCTTCTAGGCGGACAGCACTGTGGTGATCCGGAAAGATACGACCTAGACAACTGTAACTGTGTTGTCTGAAATAAACACTTTCACTTTGACTGTGCGAATAAAATATATAATCATAATTACCGCATATATGGCCTGTGTAAAAAATCCTAATTTCACTTAATTCGTGCTTTTGGGAGTGCCACCATCTGAAAAGGTTATTTCAGATAGCATCTAACTGCAAATGCACCACCCAACTTACCCAAACCTGCACGATCTCTACATACCGCCCAACTACCCTAGTCACACCTTCGTACTCCGGGCCAGGCAATCCCCATTTGTATGCGGCATTCACGCTGACAGGCCCAAAACAGCTCTCAGAAGAAGCTCCAAAATGTCCTTCTGTGAATATGACTTGTCACAAGCTATGCTCCGATACCTTCCTGGACGCGTTAAGGATCCATAACTACAGCGCAAACGACAGGACAGAGGTGAACGAGGGACACCACACAGTTAATACTTTCATCAATACAGGTGGAACTTTTCTTGAATACAAAGTGCTCGGAGGCAACCTTTCTCTTAAAAGACATCCCTCTGCCATTGTTGTCGTACCGCAACCTGGAAAACCCTTCGAAGCGCAAAACATTTGTCTTACCTATCTCACTTGCTGTGTGTTAAAGCCATCCCTATTGCAAAAACCAGCGTCTCCAGTGCGAAACCAGTAAGATTTTCGCGCTGGTTTTGCACTGGATCTGCTGGGCACGCTGGAGGTCTGCGATATTCACTGGAGCAGTAACGGGAAGACACTGGCTGCACTGGTGCGGTGGGAGAAAAACGCTGGGATTAGACTTTTGACGCTGGGTGTGTCGCTGGCATCCGCGATGCACTGGGAGAAGCGCTGTATGCGCGCTGGGCCGCACTGGTCCCAGTGCCCCAGTATAGCCGGTGCGGCCTGCGGCGTCAGCCGGAGTAGCATCCCTCAGGGGCCAACAGGGCAACAGCGTACTTTCAATCGACCATCGGGGGGCATATGAAAAATATGGTTCAAGCAAGCGTTTTTTGCTGCGAAGTCGTTGCGCATTTGTAAGAAAACAAAGGCAGTATCTTTTTTCTAGAGTTTCCATGTTTCGATAGGCCGTTTCGAGCGTTTCGAGAGCGACAACGATCGCCGCTCTTCAATCTCATGACAGACTGACGATTAACGCACTACTAAAGCTGGAATTGAATAATGTGGGCTACCATGCATAACCAACTTCACAGCTGATCTTAAGGGCACTCTAACTCAAAGATTACTGCCAAAATGTTCAATGTGGTCTCAATCGCAGGCGAGCGTAGCCTGCACCACGGCCCAGTATCAACAGGAGAAAGAAAAACTAAAACGAGGAAGAGAACAGTTTACCGAGCGATGGGTCCATGAGAGAATAAGCAACAACATACAGCGTTTGTATTACATAATATTTGGCGTGTTTCTCAAGCTTTTGCGCACCTTCTTACTCTGCGTATCAAGCAGCCGAACCCTCGGTCATCGCAACGCTTCCCGCAATGTTTACATACAAATAAGGTTTAGTTACACGCAATTAGGATCATCGCTGCGGCGCTTGCCGGTATTGAAGCTTGGTCGCACGTTTTTCCTTGAAGGCTTCTACTAAAGCTTCGTGTTCAGCGAAAATTACGCCCACGGTAGCAGAGCACCACCCAAGAGCCGGCGTTGGTAAATTTGCCAGCGATGTCAAACTCCACATGTTAAAATGATTCCAGTGCGCAAAATAGCGCGCATAGGCACCCAGAACATTAGTTGCAAGTCGTGAGAGCAGACAGCAAGCTAAAATGATCAAGAAGTTGCAATTGTTAGAGTGGTAGCAATGGCCTGTAGACTGCGAAACATGAAGTCCCAACATTATAAATGCGGGTCATGACATAAAATGCAAAACTGTTTACAGGAGATTCAGTTCTCGGTGTGGCCGAGTGGTTAGCGTGCTGAGCTAGTGATTGGTATGTGCCTAGGACTTAGTTCGAGGCACGTTTGGTGCACTCATTTTTTTTCTTTTTTTTTTACTTTTTTCAGGTTTTTTATGTACCTGACTTGTTTCGTTACTTTTTAATTTTTATCCCACGCCTTTTTTTTTTCCGGGCGAACAGTGCCGCCAGCGCGGAGCGTCCCAGTATGCCGCGTCCCAGTGCGGCCAGTGTCCAGCGTCATACTGGGACCATAATCAGGTATGGCGCTGGGGCGCTGGCTCCCAGTGGCACTGGTTTTTGCAATAGGGATGCCAAAAAATAAAATAAATTGTATACTGGTAACAACCTTGCGCACCGCGAGTAGTATTTGCAAATAAATATAATTATTTCATCCCAGTTGCCTAAATTACTAACCGAATTTACACAATTGAATTTGTATAGCATCATCAGAAACCGTGCCAATATCACGTCGGCCCCCGCGAGGTTGTTCCCTCGTGAGCTCTGTGCAAATTCGTTAACGTTTTAACCCCAAGGTGTTGGTACACAGACACTCTCCTTAACACAATCAGGAAGGAAAAAATGACAGAACTCACACAAACATCATTTTCACCAACCGTGAATCACAATCACAAACACAAGGGCGGCTTTGGACTCCGCTGGCCGAAAGGAGGGCGGGAGAACACGAATTAACCACGTTCCGCAGAAATCTGTCCGACTGTGCCTTTGCGCTCCGCTTCCATCATTTGATCGTTTGAGGCCAGAGCCCACGGGAGACAACCGGGTCAGAGGAGCAAGGCAATCGTGATGTGCGATTCATTACGTCGGCTTCCATGTCGGCGCAAGTCTCATCTTGGAAATCCCCGTTCGCACATGCTTCCAGAGTGCAGGCATTCATTGTCCATGCCCGCTAGCTCCAAATTTAGTGCCGTCATCGAGCGGCGACTCTCAAAATCTGTAAACCTGTAATGCGCCGGGGTGAACAATACACATTCAGTCATCCGCCGAACGCGTTGAAGGCAGCGAGGGTACTTTCCTTTTTCCCACGGTGAGCTGCTTTCCCACATCAAGGTGTCCGCGCCAGCTCCATTCGATAGCCCGACCATAACCTAGCAAAGCCTCTACCCTTCAGTGCAGGCTACTCGTTATTCCCTCAATATTTGGCAACGAAACACCTACGACAGTCTTCTGGAGATGTCCGCTCTAAAGCCATCGCACACCAAATAACGCGGAACTGGAAAAACAGTATTAGTGGTCTTATCCATACTAGCCCTAGATTACTCCACTGCAGGAATGCATGCATGCTGACCCAGGTTCTGTTGCAATAAGCAATGAAGCTCGCACTCTCGGCGATCGTCACCAGTACTCGTGCAAGACCGATTCCGCCGATGACGATGCCAGTATTTGAGGTCATAGCGTCTTGGTAACGTGGTTGGCAGTTGACAAGTGAGATGTTAAAAATCTAATGTGGTCGTTCAAGAACGAGCGCTTGATGACTGAGCACAGAATGTTGACTAGCCAGTGCCCACGTGCTCATTGGTCCCAAGAAACCGGATTTTCGGCTAAACAACACGAGCGCTCGTGTTGTTTACATCTCTCTCGTCCTCGTTCATATGCGCTAGAACGTGTCTGCAATGCACTAACTCGCCCAACAATCTGTGCTGTTGTGCAATGTGGGTCGGAAAATAACTCAAGTCACTGATATTCTAGTGGAAATCAAGAAGAAGAAATGGGCAGGACATGTAGCGCGAAGAAAGGATAGCCGATGGTCGCCTAGGGCAACAAACTGGATTCCAAGGGAAGGAAAGCGAAGCAAGGGGCGGCAGAAAATTAGGTGGACGGATACGGTTAAGAAGTTCGCAGGGGTCAAGTGGATGCAGCTCGCACAGGAGCGGGTTAACTGGAGGAATATGCTAGAGGCCTTCGCCCTACATTGGGTATAGTCAGGCTGATGATGATGATGAAGGTGAATGCGTTGCTGAAAAAACCGCTTATGAATGTTCAGTAACCATTACAAATTGAAAACGCCCAGGAGAGATGAATTGCGGGGACCTCATTTGAATGATGCATTTGAAATGAAATCCCATGTCAGAACAGACCAGCCACTTCCGGATGGCAGCAAAACTGAGAAACAGGAAGATTCCCGCCGGCACTGTGATCGGTCGCGTACGTGCTTACGGCGGAATGATGCATGTGTATGAATGCTTAGCAAACTCAATAGTCTTCACACCCTAAAGCACATTGAATGCCCTCTGCTTCATTGCGTGGGACTGCGCCCCTTTTGAAAGACAGGTGCACGATAGACGGCTCCGTCGGGGCAAAATGAATCGCGTGAATTTACGCACGGCAGACAAAGACTGCATAACATACTGCTCGCCGCATTAAGCACGTTTACACATTGATGGAAGTCAGGCGATCACGCGACCGCCAGTTCCCTGCGTGCGCACAGAAACTTTGTAACGTCTTCGAAACAACGTGAACATCCCCTCCAGTATTGTTCTAACATATATCATTCAACGCCACCTCTTAATGGCAAAGCGGACGTGCACGGGACTTTAAAAGCCGCCCTGCAGAGTCAGTTATGACGTGTTTGTTTACTAAGCAAGAAGCACAATTGTAAGCGACCCGTAATGAGCTAGGCTGTGGTTTGGGGGATTTTTATATTGCTGAATTGTTTCGAGGTGTCTGTAAGAGGAAATTATTCAAGGGTCGTTACTCTCAGCTTTCGTCTGCATTCTGCATGCATGCACCAGTAGACGGGCAGGCCTCAGCTGATTTAAGGCATTTCTCGCTGAAAATTCAGTTTTGGGTGCGAGCCAAATTAAGAGGAGGCAGTGCATGCTTTTGGAACTTGCTTTGTATTGTATAATACATCTCGGCGCATTATCCCTATCCACTGTCCAAAATATGACGAATACGACGCGCTTGGATCGTGATTCACAGCACAGCGTGAGTGTTGTTAAGAGCTTGCGGTGCTCTTCTTGCAGAGTATGCCGGACTCACGCACAAAGATCGGCAATTGTGTTAGTGCCTAGCCTTCCTCGAAATTTCTTGATTTGCAATCGCTGAATTATGGGATTTTACATTATTGACTACGCTCATCGCGCTGCTCTCGTTTCATTTTGATGGTTGCAGGTACCAACTGAGACGCCCAAATAGCGTTTTACGAGAAACTTTATGAACCTCTCGCAACTGCCCAAATCCGAAAATTTTCCTGGATTGCAATATTGTCACGTAGTGGTGACAAGGCCGTACACTCCAAAAGAAGACGCAGGCGTGATGGTACTGAAATAACTTTTTATTGGGGCTGACTTGCGCCCGCAAAAGAACTAAGCAACTCGGCGGCGGCGATAGTAATAAACGTGCTCGTCGGTCGTCGGACAAAGAATGCCCGTCACACTCGTCAACGCTCAATTTAAAGGCTGCTCAGAACAATCTAGATAACTTCGCAAACAGCTACCAGCACAAGCTGGAACATTGTAGAGACACGCGAGTGGCCGGAATTTTCGGGACAGATCTCGGTGCATCATGCGCTACAACGAAACTGATAAAGGTGTGACTCGCGACATCGAGCATTAACAAACAAAGAATACAGAACTGATACGCGATCCAGAATCAGAGTGATTAGGCCGTATGGCGGCGGCTGTCAAACAACAAATAGAGTTTTGAAGGTTTCGCGGCAATATGATCGTTTTTTAGTAACGTTATTGCTTTCCAGTGAAGCTAATGTGTCAGTGTCTGCTAATGTGTCAGCTAATAACCACCTGTGCTTCATTAACATGGAATGACATCGCCCAGCACAAGGATGCCTCGCTTTTGTACTGCATCGAAAGGCGACTGCCGAGGCCGGGATTAGACTCCGCACCCTCGGGAATTGTAGTCGAGCGCAGTAATCACTGTGCCACCCGCGCGGGGGCCCAGAAATAATGACAAAATTTCAGATCACACATACATAAAACATCACAAAGCGGAAAACTGCGACACTAGATAAACGCATATGTAAATAACTTGATCATCTAGACATTTTTGGTTCAATAGCACTTCACAGAAATCCTCGTGGAGTAGAAATTGAATTGATTCGATTCAAAATTGTTATCAGAGGCAGACATGTCGCTCAGAGTTTAACCTTTTTCTCATTTGTGGTATACAAATGCGGTGGCAAACCTTGAAATAACAGTTGCTGGGCACATTGACCTCAGGCGGAAACAAAGCGCAAATCTCCAAGAATGCACCTATGTAGATAGGAGTGAAGGGAACAGCTCGGTACAAGCGGAAAGTGTTAGTACGTACCTGAAGAATCACAAAAGTACGCAATAAGCTTAATGTTTCATTGACCCACATCTGTGCAGATACGGTAACCACTCAGTACAGGAGGTATCGGGAGACCAGGATTGGAAACAGTAAGAAGGAAAAGCTAAGGGCGGATGAACATCAGTAAATTGCGATTCGCTGGTGAAATTTTCTTGCTCACCAAATAGGGGGCGAAATGCCGAGGACGATAAATCATCTACACCCTCAACAGAGAGAAGCGGTCCAAATTTACCTCTGCACGGAAACAAAGTTCAACAATCTCTGTTAGGGAACAGAAATTAAAATAGGAACGCGCTGAAAGTGCCCCGAGATTACGTCTACATACGATAGGTAGTGATATCATATTTGGACCACCACAGAGACATAAGACACTGGAATAATGCATTTACTAAGTACTCGCAGACAATCAATAGTATGAAACTTGATGGGATTAGGCGGCTGCAGCTGAGACCTGATGGAGTCAACATGGAGGTAGGAGAGGTCCATACCCAGCAGAGGGGGACGTCACGCTGACGAAAATGATGCGACATTTATGAAGCTTATGTACATTAAACAAGTGCCGAAACTGTACATATTTGCTGCATCTTTCCCAATTATTTATTCATCCTCCTCATCAAGCTACATGAAGATCACCCTAGCATGAACCATCAATTAGTAGGAACCAAAGCAATTCTACATGCTTGTCTGCCATTTCTTTGACTGCCGGACGTGGAAAAGCCTTTTGATGCAGCCATCTCGCCAATAGCAGCTACAAAACCTGTTCTATCCAGATGTTAAAGCGCATTATTTATTGCCTTACTTGAACAGTACAATATACAGCTTGAAATATTGTCTGGTTTATGTAAAAACATAAATTTGATTTATTTCCTAGCAACTTCCTTAGTTCACAATACGGACACCGTTTTAAAAACAGTATTTGTGTAACAGCACTAAATACCGAAGTGACTTCCAGGTTATTATGTGGGAGAGAACCCGCAAAACAAATTCACGGACTAAATTGAGGCATATAAATAGAGGAAATTCTCGCAAGAACAATGAAACAGCACGTTTTGTATTCTGCAACTCCATTTTGGCAGAACGCTACTCCCTCATATATCTTTAATTTTGGACGTTCACGATGGCGCAAGTTCCACTCGCACATTTTACCTTGCTAATGTAACTTAATTTCGACTGCACTGACAGTCACATTCATGAATATCAATTCTTAGGTTAAGCAGCTGGTAACTGTCAACAAGGAAACCATGTAGTACTGTGTAGTTTGTCCAGTGTGCTAATGTTGATATTGCCGCAATGTTATCTTACTGGCACCGCCATGTGGCGAGCTCGGGAGACTGGCACGCGCTCGTCTTCTTCGCTCTCGGTGCTCGCCCGCCAGTCGGTTCCGTGCCTGATCTTGCCGATACTTTTACTTAGTTGTAAGTAAACCTGCTGAACCAGTTTCACTGTCTTCTGTGACATTTTTGGTGGAGGTGCTGGGTAGGTCCATTGTACGAAGAGCCTCTGGCTGCCCCCTACGCCCATCTACACCGTGGACACGATACCTATGCGCAAGGCGAGCCGTCGCTTGAGAGGCTTAGCACCCGAGTGTGGTCCTCTTGTTTCCCCACCGCGAACCACGATGACTACAGCGGCAATTCACACCACTCAGCTTCCCGCGAGTGCCCAGCAGCTGATCTGCCATACTCCACGTATGCCCACACCGTTTTATGGCGACAAGTTCGAAGACGTTGAGGACTGGCTGACCAGCTACGACCGGGTCGCTGTATTTAATGCGTGGGACGAGGAGCGAAAATTGCAGAATGTTTATTTCGCACTAGAAGACTCCCCCAAGATGTGGTCGAAAACCATGAGGCTACCATTTCTACCTGGCAGGATTTCCGGCGGCAGCTGCTCGCAACATTCGGCAACTATGCAAGAAAAGAGATGGCCGAACTCGCTCTTCAGTCCCGAGCACAGCGGCCTAATGAAAGCGTCGCCGTGTTTGTGGAAGAAATGATTCGCCTTTTCAACCGGGCGGACCCCTTCATGTCGGAGGTAAAGAAGGTGCGCTACCTTATGCAAGGCGTCAAGGAGCAGTTGTTCGTTGGCCTTGTACGTGACCTTCCACGTACTGTTGCTGATTTTACGAAAGAAGCAACAGGCATCGAGCATGCCTTGAATCAGCGATTTGTACATTTTGATCGCTCAGCAAACATCGCTGCCATACACTTCCGCTTGCCAATGGCCGGAAACGACAGGGAAGCCCTTCGCGAACTTATCCGAAGCATCGTGCGCGAAGAGCTGCAAAAGCTGCCCTCTCTCGAACAACATCCACGTGTTGGGGGCATCTCGGATATGGTGCGCGAAGAGCTCCGCCAAGCAGTGCCATCATTACCGTCACCCCAGCCGCCTGCACCACAGATCATGATGTACAGCGACGTGTTGCGTACCCCTGCGCCTGAACAATTGGCACCCTGCAACCCTGCTCCTCCCGCACGTCCTCCACCGCAATATCCAGTTTCAACTGGTGTGCCTGAACCTCGACCACTCGTTCGCAAAGCACACGCGTGGCGCACGCCGAACAATCTGCCTTTGTGCTTCCGCTGCGGCGAAGCCGTCACGTTCTGCGCCACTGCCCGTACCGTCGGATGGGCTTGCGCGGATTTTCCCCGGATGCCCCTCGGCCGCGCTATGGCGAACGACCTCGGGATATCGACCAATACCTCAGCGACCACGTCCCACCTGCGTCCCTCCAGCGACGCCAGTCCAGGTCACCACCGCCGAGACAGTTTTCAACTAGCCGCCGTTCTTTCCTCAGACAGTCCCCAAGTCCGCACCTGGAAAACTGAAGACGGCGACCCTCGGGGGTAGGGCCGCCGTCGATGGACATTACGACCAACATCCTCCGCTCACCGATTCGATCACACATACCGACCTCCGACCCTTCACTCCGATCAACAATCCGACCACTTTTCGACGATCGCCGAAGCTTTCCTCCGACGCCTCCAATCGACGCACCGCACGACCAACGAGTCCGACGACCTCCCGACGATCACAGAAGCTTAACTTCGACGCCGTAATTCGACGCAACGAACGACCCGTCAGCCCGACGATCCCTGACAAGCTGCACTTTGTCGACGGTGAGCTACATTCCGCCGAAATACCGATCGTCGTTGATAACCACAACATGACTGCCCTTGTAGATACCGGCGCTGATTTTTGCGTTATGAATCATGGCTTTGCTACCATTCTGCGAAAAGTCCTGACTCCTTGCCACGGAGCCCCGATAAAGACAGCCGGAGGGCACGTGGTAACGCCGCTCGGAGTGTGCACCGCTTGCGTCGAGATTCACCACGTAACTTTCTCGTGCTGCTTTGTTGTGCTAGCAGAGTGCTCCAAGGACTTGATTCTCAGCTTTGAGTTTCTTAGAGAAAACGACGCAATCATCGACCTCCGTGACTTCATGGTCACGTTTTCCCCTCACCGCGCAATTTCCGACGAGTACAGACAGCACAGCGACGACTACACAGACAGGCCAGTTTTCCGAGTGCGCGACGACCATGTCACTCTACCTCCACGCACCAGCATGTTTGTTACAGTGCAGTGCGACAACCCCCCCGCCATTCAAGGCCTCGCGGAAACGAACGTGAATTTATTGTTGCGCCTACAAGTCTGCGTTGCTCGGGGGGTCTTTGCCTTGAAAAGTAAACGAACTGAACTGCTTTTAACGAACTTTAGTGCCGAATACCGCCATTTACTGCAAGGTACAGCTATCGCTTATTTTGACGAAGTCAGTGCGCCATCCGCCCATTGCGCCCTTTCGCTCGCCAACGAGAATCCTCCCGAGAGCACTGGACATACTGTTCAAACTGACGTGAATCCAGCTTTATCTCTTACCCAGAAACGGCGCCTTCAAGCAATTCTGGACACTTACCGTGACTGCTTTGCCGTCACTTCCAAAGTGAAACAGACGTCAGTAACCAAACATCGAATTATAATTGATCCCACCGAGCGCCCTATCCGCCAACACTCCTACCGAGTATCGCCGAAAGAACGAGAGGCTATTCGGGCGCAAGTTGATGAAATGCTCCGCGATGATGTGACGGCAAGCCCATGGGCGTCACCAGTTGTGCTGGTCGCTAAAAAGGACGGAGCACTCAGGTTCTGCATCGACTATAGGAGGTTTAACAAAATTATGAAAAGGGACGTCTACCCATTGCCTCGAATCGATGACTCGTTCGACCGACTTCGCCACGCCCGATACTTTTCATCGCTCGATCTACGCAGCGGGTACTGGCAGATCGAAGTCGACGAACGTGATCGAAGGAAGACCGCATTCATTACTCCTGGCGGACTGTACGAATTTAAGGTGCTTCCATTCGGTTTGTGTTCCGCTCCCGCAACCTTTCAAAGAGTGATGGACACTGTCCTAGCCGGCCTGAAATGGCAAGCGTGCCTCATCTACCTTGACGACGTTGTCATTTTCTCTGCGACCTACGAAGAGCACCTCAAACGATTGACGGCCGTGCTAAATGCCATCCGCGGGGCCGGACTCTCATTAAAACCAGAAAAATGCCACTTTGCATTCCAACAGCTCAAGTTCCTGGGTCACGTCGTGAGTGCTGAGGGAATTAGCCCTGATCCTGAGAAGACGGCTGCCGTAGCTGCTTTCCCGACCCCCACTGATAAAAGTTCCGTACGTCGGTTTTTGGGCCTCTGTGCATATTACAGGAGATTTGTGCACGACTTCTCCCGAATAGCGGAACCATTGACTCGTCTAACAAAGGACGACAAGCCTTTCATCTCGGCCAACGAGCAGCAAAGAGCCTTCGAGGAGCTTCGCAAGCGCCTTCAAACAACGCCCGTACTTGGCCACTTCGACGAGGAGGCCGACACAGAATTGCATACCGACGCCAGTAACATTGGCCTCGGTGCAGTTCTCGTTCAGTGGCAAGAAGGCGTTGAGCGGGTGATTGCTTACGCCAGCCGCACCCTGTCTCGTTCCGAAGCGAATTATTCTACTACCGAAAAGTTGCAGTTGTGTGCGCGGTAACAAAATTTCGGCCTTATTTGTGTGGTCGGCCGTTCAGAGTGGTCAGTGACCACCACTCACTCTGTTGGTTAGCGAACCTTAAAGATCCTTCAGGCAGGTTAGCCCGCTGGAGTATCCGCTTACAGGAGTTCGATGTCACTATTGTGTACAAGTCCGGCAAGAAACACAGTGACGCTGACTGCCTATCCCGAGACCCTATCCCGTGTTCTTCAAGTGAAACAGATGACTCCGTCTTTCTCGGCGCTCTCTCGAAGCCAGATCTCGCTCAACAGCAGCGAGACGACACCGAACTGCGGCCCCTAATCGATTACCCCGAGGAAACCGCCTCATCGCCGCCTCGCCTTTTCACGCGTGGCCTGTCGTCGTTCTGCTTGCGTGACGGCAAGCAGAAAAACTACGCTTCCACAGACATTCAGTATCTGCTGGTTGTCCCAACGCTGCTCCGTACCGACGTTTTGCAGGCATGCCACGACGAGCTTTCTTCCGGACATCTCGGTTTTTCGCGCACCTTGGCACGAGTACGACAAAAGTACTACTGGCCCAAGCTTGCCGCTATGTTTCAGCGCTATGTTAGGACGTGCGGTGATTGCCAACGTCGGAAGATACCACCTGTCAAGCCGGCCGGCCTGCTGCAGCCTATTGTTCCTCCACGAGTACCTTTTCACCAAGTCGGTATGGACTTTCTCGGGCCATTTCCTACGTCATCATTGGGCAACAGGTACATTATAGTCGCCACAGATTATCTAACCCGCTATTGTGAGACGAAAGCTATTCCCAGCGGCACCTCTACTGATATTGCGAACTTTTTCATCTTTAATCTAGTCCTTCGTCACGGTGCCCCTGCGATCGTTTTAACTGACAGAGGCACGGCATTTACTTCAGCTCTAACGCAGGAAGTCATGCGGCTCAGTGGCACTTGTCATCGCAGAACAACAGCTTACCACCCTCAGACGAATGGCCTTACTGAGCGACTCAATAAGACCATCGCCGATATGCTTTCTATGTACGTCGACGAAGATCATAAGAACTGGGACCAGATACTACCGTATGCAACATTTGCTTATAACACCGCAGTCCAGGAAACGACCCGCTTTACACCGTTTCGTTTGGTGTACGGTCGCGAAGCTGTAACCATGCTGGACGCAATGCTACTGCCACATGTTGCCCACCCATCGATTGCCGGTGCTGACCAATTCGTCCAGCATGCCGAGGCCACTCGCCAGCTGGCTAGACTGAGAGTCCGGACACAGCAAGTTAAAGATGCTCGACGGTATAACCTTCGTCACAGGGAGGTAATTTACAACCCTGGCGATCAGGTTTGGGTGTGGACACCTGTTCGCCAGCGGGGTCGCTCCGAGAAGCTTCTGCGCCGCTACTTCGGCCCGTACGAAGTACAACGCAAACTCAGCGACGTCAGCTACGAAGTGACCCCGCAAGGAACTGTTCGCTCATCCCGACGGCAAGCACAATCGGAAGTCGTACATGTCGCCAGGATGAAGCCCTTCTACTCCCGCTAGGTAAAGCTACATGTGTTTATTTTTCTTTGCTTCCTTTAACTACTTGATGTAAACGTGCATCCTCGCCGACCAGGGTTATCCTCGACCTCGCCACTCGGCACCTGGACGATGCCTTTCCCACCGGGAGGGGCAATGCCGCAATGTTATCTTACTGGTGCCGCCATGTGGCGAGCTCGGGAGACTGGCACGCGCTCGTCTTCTTCGCTCTCGGTGCTCGCCCGCCAGTCGGTTCCGTGCCTGATCTTGCCGGTACTTTTACTTAGTTGTAAGTAAACCTGCTGAACCAGTTTCACTGGCTTCTGTGACAATATTGTTACACCGGGTACGGTCCATAGCTTTTGAAGCCACTTATTGAAGATACGCAAAAACATCAGTTATGGACCAATTGTTTGTTTTCCGCTTTATGGTACATGACAATTGGCTACTAAGTTACATTTTTTTATAGAGTAGTGTATACAATTGACACCGCAACTCTTATACTATCTACCATCACACGTGGAGTGGATAGAAGCGAGGACTTATTCTCATTAAACCTTGGCTAAAAGCGGAATTTCAACGAAAGGCTTAAGCTTGCGCCTCTTCCTATGGCAACCGGGGTGGTCTTCTGGGTGTGCGGTGCATAGCAATGCGTCTCCAACTGCAGTTTAGGCAACGACGAATGAAAATCACTGGAAGCTGCTCGCGAGTGTAATAACCGATAGTTGGTCGGATGTGAATAATAAATCGATGATGTTGTAGAGTTAGCGTTTTGATTTTGTGTTGTTTTGCGCTGTGTTATTAGATGACATTGCCTCGGAATGCTCCCAAGACCAGAAGCCGTTGACCTACGAGTGGAAGCACACACGTGACCGATATACTCGAGACATAAGTGCCGCCGTCAGAGTTGCTCCTGCTTCGCACAAGGCTGAAGAGCGAAGGCAAGATGAGGCTCGCCGTGCTAATGCAAACAGGAGACGGCACCGTACGAAGTTCAAAGATTTGGCATGTCAGCGGAGGTGGATTTTCGTTGCCTGATTTGATTGTTGCGTGCATAAGATGTCTATGAATGTGCCTGTGTGATGAAGTACCGTTTTGCCGCTCGCATTCGTCACCAATTTTACCTGTCGAAAACGCGATAGAAGCGAAGTCTGCATGCGAAGTATGGCCACATATGCAAGTTATCATAGAGCCGTCGACATAAGCCTCCCACTCCAAGCTTCTCCGCAACTAATCGAAATAAGCTTCTGCTCATTATTTCGCTCAACCGGAAACATAATCGCACTATATATTTTTTATTTTTCAAATTCGTGCAGCTTGCGTTATCAAGGTCCCCATGCTGTTTTGCGTGTAGTAAATGTTATGATGCAGCGCGTTTCAATGTTCACATTGAGATGGAAAAATATGTTTGATGTTCTGCACTCTTCTTTTCATATTCCACCAACCAAAAAATGTCTGCGCCGATTCAGATGCAAAAATATTACCCCAACTGAAAGCAATGTTTTGTTTGGAGTACTGTATATTTCCTGATGATTCTTTGGCCTACGCGTAGATTTGTCGTAAAAAAAAGGTAGCGGATATTTTCCGAAATTATGATGCCGTTTTGAGTGAACGTGTTCGTGACAGCTCAGAGATACGTAGCCTTTTCGATTGTTTTGGTTTTCAGTACATTCTCTATAAAAAGACGGAATCTAACGAAGAGTGCTTGCCAAAATTTTTAGACGCCCCTAGATCTTTGTTTACTACAGCATAATTGAATGAGGTGTCTTCAAGCTAAACATTACACCTTGTTGTCACCTAGCATTGCTGTAATTCCCTACGCTTCTCACTAGACATTAACGATACGTAATTCCTTTGTACCCTGCTTCCATCCATCTCTTGGTCCGATGCATTAAAGAGTTTTTATGTGTTGTTGGCAAAGCCCAAAACTAGACTCCTCATTAATACACCCTGTCAATCAGCTGTCGAAACAAACACCAAAGGTGGAAACCCGCGTATCACATTCAGTAACAGCCATACATTGCTGCATGCAGGTTATGGCAATTGTGGCTGTGAAAATGGGTGTTTGTAAATGGTATTTTAACATCGCATGCATGTGTTCCATATAATTGTAAATCCTTTAGACGTTCTGCACTTCTTGTATGAAGATGCACTTGCAAACCACTCTGGAGCTGCAAAAAGCTCTCGCCTGGGTGCCAAGTGGTTTGGGCGCCCGTCTCGGCAGCGAGAGGTGGGCCGCCGGACACCCACCGGTAAAATTGGGTACAAGCGTCCCCCGGTCCGGCGCCCGACTCTTTCAGGGGGTGCGTTTGAAAGAGACTCTGCTAACCCTGCTGCGCTCCTTCAAGAGCTTAAAGTTTCGAACAACTAATGGCCTGCAAAGGCTGGGCTGACAGAAAAAAAGCAGAAAAAAACTCGGCAGGCTGCCGATAAAGAAATGAGCCCACAAAGAAGAAAAAACAGAAAATCCCCGCCATCCAGAACAGGTAGGTAGGTGTTTATAATAGTGGATGCTAAGCTTAAGGATTTCGTAGCTGCCTTCACCACGTAAGAAGAAACGACAGCCAGGACGGTGTGGCTTGACGCGCATAGGCACCCGCTCGATTTTTTCATAGTTTCACACCGAACTGAGCAGTCTCGTTCAACTTAAGAAAAGGGCGTTATTCAACTGTGGGTTTCTAAGGCTCCGTGATACGTTTTGCTAGCGAGTTTTGCATGAAGCCATGACACCCATGTGGAAGCCGATGACTCCTACTGTCCCCTTCGTTAGAGGCATGCAGATAGCGTTCTGACAGTTAAGCAGGATTACCGAAGCCACCAAGGCTCACTGGCCGCTGTACATCGTCTCGCTGCCGCATGCAGTGACCGTGGCGCCTGGATTGTGTTCGGCTCGTTTAACCGTGGCAGCTGTAGAGAGACAATTCAGCAATTACGTCTGGCTGCTGCTACACTGGCCTGCTGTTTTCAGCCGGCGTCGCTGTCCTGTGGACACATGCTCCACACCCCGTGATCCCTGATGTTGCGCGTTACAAGCACCTGGCTTGGCTTGGTAATCTTTCGGGCGCCGTCTACATCTGCCTCCTAGACAACGGTGCCCCCTCAAGGTACTTCTGACTGCAGTTGTCGACTGTGCCCCACTCCGCAACGAACTGCAGGTACTGAAGCCCACATGACGTGCCAGCAATTATGCGGACACCTTCACTCTAGCGTCGGCGCACCGAGGAAGTCTGCGAAGATGTTGTCGGTGCTACCTCAGCTGAAAGGTACTCCCTCAAGAGCACATTCATGAAGATGCCTCCATAGCCAGCACGTACAGCCTCGTGGCTCAATTTAAGGTTGGATGTATGTGGGGAACGATCTCACTTCGTCCACTTTATTGTCAGCTTCCCCCCGCGGCAGTTACTCTAGCTGTAAAAATATGGCGCCAGCTTTTATAGTTAACGTGAGCATTAACTATCCACAGGTGGCGCCAGCAGTGCGGCAGCACAAGCGCGACCCCTGGACTTTTCACTGCGCACGGGTGAAAATCAGATGTTTTTGGGTCTTCGGCATCGGGAAGTGGATGCGAGCGGACGCATACTGACGGCACTATGCTGTCGCCGGTGAGGTGAAGGTTAGCGGGACTGTTCCCACCTGCTCGTCCTGTCCGGTATAGGTGCTTATTCCCTGCCCTAGCCTGGGCTAACATTCGTCCATAATTTCGCTGGTGAGTCGTATGAAGTAGATTCGTTAGCGAGTTTCATAACTCGCGAGAGTTGTCGTTATTGCAGCAGTAAATATAATTGTTGTCAGCATATTTTCCTTTGTTCCTAAGAACACGGCTCATTGGGGTCGACCTACGCTCGCTATTGTGCATGACCACGGGGTGGGCTTGGCGGTTTTGGACAGTCAGGCGCAAACAAGCAGGGTGAACTCATTATCCCGCTATTAAAAACTGACAACAGTCAGCATAAACACCGCATAAAAATAATTTTCAAAATATCAAGTCTCTCCTGCCTTGTCTCGTGCGAATTGGCGGACGATATGTACCGTGGTGAACGCGTCTGCCGATGGGAGAGTGGAATTCGGCGAAAAATTAGTCAAGCAGATTTAGGGATGAGAGTGTCGCTACTTTCAGGATCTAGAGGCTTTTGAGGCTTTGCAAAGACACATGCCGCGGATTTTAAGACGCTTATTTGTAAGGCTTACGCGGTATAATAGCAGAATGAGGGAAGGAAGCTGGCTCTCGTAGTATGAAAAAGCACTGGACAAGGGTAGAAGGCGAGGCTCAGTTCGCAAGCCCAGCCAACATTCCGACAAGTGATCTTGCCTTCGTCTGGGCCCAGACAAAGTCAAGTTCAATTGTCGAAGCGTTGCTTGGAGTCGAGCAGCATCTACTTCGTTCCACGTGCAATGTGAGGTTCCATGAGCTCTCTGGTGATAGGCAGGCCAACAATCTTAAAACATATGATTTATTGATGCTGTTTCACCGCAGACACGGTAGGATGGGGCTAATTTCTCAACTAAGGAATTATAAAATCATGTATGCATTGTGAAAATATCGATTTAATTTCGATTCGCACCATCAGCTCTTCTCATGATAGTGAGTAGTGTTGTAGTGGATATGGTCTTCAATCGAGTGTGTAGTGTGTGGTCTACTCATGGAATGAGTTGGGATCTGCAGAATGTTCCAGATCACATGCGAGGCCCACAACTCAGCCGGCTTCTACTCGAGCGTATCTGTGGGCTGCATCGTTGTCTTGGTTCGGAATTGCGTGTGATGGCACCATTATAACATCGATTTCTCTCACTTGTTTACTAGCGTCAAGGTTGAGTAATATGCCCGTGGCGATGCTGGAAATTCTTCCTAGTATATAGTTATAAAGGGCACTTGCAGTCGCTCACCGTGGCTGTGGCTGGCTGTAACCATGGCCGTTGAGATGGCGGCGGCATATTCCGCCGCAAAGGAGTTAAGGGTGCGAAGGTTTCAGACATGTCTAGTCTAGCCAGCTTTCTTCCCTTGTACTGTGTGATCCCGAAAATAGTAAACCTATGATATTTACCTTCGTTACGGGCGACGTAAAAATATAAGACGTTTTCGAATTTGTGTAAAATTCACAACCTTAGGATTTGCATAGCCCATTGTGCTTATTTGAGTTCATCAAACATGTCATGAATCAGAGCACAGGTACCTTCTTGTTGGTTGCTTTATGAAAAAGGCGTACGGCTGTTTTAATAATAACATCGACCTTCCCGACATCGGTATTCACTATGAGCAGGTAGGGGACTGCTTATGTTATACTGCCTAGTACGAACGCACTAATGATTTGGAACAGATCGTGCTCTTTCATTCCTCTCCTTTGATTCGAGATCCGCCTGGTCATTTTTGGATCTGTCGATTGCTCTGAGCGTGATTGATTTACCTTCCACATTAGCTTTTTATTAGTGCAAGATGATGATTTGCAAGGCTTCTCTCTATTTATTGCAATAGAATTTCAGCGTAATCTGTACTCTGTATTACTGCTTGTATCATCGTATGACCAACAGTTCTTGCTTCAACGGGGAGCGCTCATGTCTTGCTTTCGTTTCCTTCTTCTCAACCTCACTTTTTCTGTCGTTTCTTCTGAGTCTTGATTGATTCCGATATTAATGACATAGGTAGTGCACCCAAGGTTGTGCATTGGTAATGGTACCAAGTTTGTTTGGCAGCTTGAAGAGTGCAAGACTTAATAGGAAGGTTACATCGATGTAATCGCTCATCGCAGTTAGTAATACTAGCGCACTGTAGTGAAAAAGCTTAAAGAACACGTCAATTTATCCTCGCTATCTCACAGGAATTTAGGTCGCGTGTAACTCTAAATAAATAGCAAGCCAACTGCCATTATTACGAATGCAATAGATATTGCATATTTTTTACTTTGTGCAATAACACTTGCTGAAGATTTCATGGCCAAAAAAGGCAATGATGGATGGATGGATGGATGGATGGATGGATGGATGGATGGATGGACGGGCAGGCGGACGGACGGACGGATGGACGGACGGATGGATGGATGGATGGATGGATGGATGGA
>JAJIZL010087771.1:0-13740 GCA_023969395.1 Amblyomma maculatum | reverse complement strand
GAAAACATCTGCACTAGAACCTGCATGACGTTGAGTTAATTGGCCTGCTGGTTGAATATGCCACCAAAATGCTGGTAATACAATAAACTTTGTCGGTTCTGGGGTCAAGTCTAGAAATATAAAGTTGGGATGATTTAATTGTGAAACCTTGCTGCTGAATTCACTGCAGGCTAGAATGTAACAGGATTAAAGGGCAGCTGTAGACGTAAGGGCAGTCCACATTGTCACGGCATCTTATGCGTCCTAGTACACATATCTACATACCGTGCATGTTTTGCTAGTAAACAATGTATCCACAGATTTGCGAAGCTCCAAGAATGCTACACTGATGCTGTCTGAGTAGCTGCTTGTGTCGCTGAATATTGTGAAAGCCTTTTGATGGAACGAAAACTGCTTGGTGAATACTTATGCAGAGTGAGGTTGGTCAGGAGCGCAGGTGATATGTACACCCTCGCAATTTAACCATACAAGCACAGACTGTATGATACTCATACAAATTGAAAAATATAAGGGAAGGAACTGAACTGAAGACTTTGCGGTTCGACAGTCCAAACTTCTACTACATGTGCTTTGGGCTGTGTGTGCTAGCCCGCCTGCAATCTGATTGCCCGAGCCAGGAAAATGGTACACACCCATATGAGCACCACTCCCAGTACTCTTTAACATGTACATAGAAGTGCAGGTGCTTGGGATAAACCTTGGCTGCCACAATGCACCTCAAACAATGGCATGTTAGCCAGAATAGCAGGTTGGGCTTGTTGGTTTTCCATCCTGAGGTAACAGCGCAAAATGTGGACGGGAGCACAAGACGAGAAGACGATGAGACATTGTGTCGTCTTCTCGTCTTGTGCTCCCATCCACGTTTTGTGCTGTTACTTCAGAATGTCACGTGCCTGCCCAATATCTACATAATTGTCACACGAACCACTTTGTGTGTATTTACGACTACTTGCACAACACCATTGCCACCCACTGATGATGAGCAGCTGAACAGCAGTTTTTCACGTACACTCCGCTGCCATTAATTACAAATGCTATCACGCTACGACTTCCCATACCACCCCACCCAACCTCTGTGTGTAATGACTCAACCTTTGGTGCGTTTGCATGTTCTCGGGATACTGGAGAAATCCAAGATATCAATTAGTAGATTCAAGCAACTTAATCTGACATACATCTGGTGAGAATATTACAACTCTATCCATGTATACACAGATCTGTATCACCGCAAGCGTCGCCTACAATTGTGGTGATGCCGCTCAGAACATGACTCATCTTTTTTTTAAGGGCATAATTCTCCACAAACCTCTGCTGAGCTTGTGGCCCCTTGGTAAGAGGCTTTCCACATCTGTGGGAAACCACTTTAGAAGTGGTGTGAATTCACAGTTTCAAAGCCTGCATTACAAATTTTTGGAAGTTTTCAACACCACACCCTTACCACTCTTTGGCACTACACATCACTGAGTTCCTTATATCTACTTGTCCTCAAGGCCACAAGGTAGTGCTTTAGTGGATCCATACCCACTTGCCAATTATATGCCATTATGCATGCTTTCTCCATAGACCATCTAAATGTGGTTTCACACACAAATATTTATACTTAATTGGACAGGCGGACTGCCCAGAATGTTCCACATGTGACATTACGGAGACTCTGGAGCGTGTACTAGTGGTGTGTCCCAGTATATGCGTGCAAAACAATAACTCGAGTTACTTCTTTGAAGTGTTTTGGCAACAGGCCTCTCTCAGAGGACTTATTGGCCGGTTGGCCAGAAATGGAAAGCTCTACAGGCTGTGCAGGCTTTCTGCTGCTTCTTGCATGACACAGGACTTGACTCGTGACTGTGGTGCAAGTTACTATTCCTGTATATATTTTAATCAAGTCATGACCCTCTTTGTTCTTCTCTTTCTGTAGCAGGTCAGATATTAAACTTTTAAGCCAATCTATCCGCCTTTCCAATCAATAACACTTGTGTGAGTGCATTTCTCCTGGATGGTTGATCTGGTAATCACACCATCGTAATGCAAGGACATGGGGCGTATGAGCTTTTGAGGTGAACAATTTTTACCCTAGAAATGTCTTTTAAATGATGTGAAGGATTCTGCATATATTTTAATCAAGTCACGGCCCTCTTTGTTCTTCTCTTTCTGTAGCAGGTCAGATATTAAACTTTTGAGCCAATCTATCCGCCTTTCCAATCAATAACACTTGCGTGAATGCATTTCTCCTGGATGGTTGATCTGGTAATCACACCATCGTAATGCAAGGACATGGGGCGTATGAGCTTTTGAGGTGAACAATTTTTACCCTAGATATGTCTTTTAAATGATGTGAAGGATTCTGAGCTCTGCTCAACATGATCCTCCTCTTTGGAGTCTTCATCAGGTTCTATGGGGCTAGATGAGTGCTGTGGAAAGAACGTGATCGAAGTGGAACCAAGGGGCCTGTTCTGGGTGGTACGATATGCTGGTAGGGGCACCTGTTGTGCTGGCCTCACGGTATCGCTCAAAATAAAAAAAAAAATCCAAAATGCGCATATTAGTGCTATGAGGGCAATCTGGCAGGAAACAATCAAATAGAACTGGTGGCTTCTGCGAGTCGAGTAGTTCTCAAATAAGCATATCTGTAAGGCTACAAATCGCAACTACGTTTACTGCCTTTATCACGCGACCTACACTTTTTTTTTGCCAATGCACTGGGCCAGCGGTTTTGCGTCGGTACGACGCATCGTTTGAGGTGAGCTTTCTTCGTTTCCGGTCCATGCCGAGGCTTCGAATGACGCCGAGGTTCATTTAGGACTTCCAGTAGAAAGTAGTACGAACACATGAACCCAATCGGTGTGCCAAAACTTGTGAAAGCGAACGTTACTTCCACTCGGAGAAGCCGTGCTGCAATCGATCGCGACGTACACGGTTGGCATATCGAGCACTCAAACACGCACAACACGCCTAAACCCAGAACCTAACGGTGACAGGAAAAATAGGCGAAGTCTGAGCACTAAAGACGTTGTAGGAAGTATGCTTCCTCTTTTTTTTTTTTTGAGAAAGGTTACGAGAGAGGCGTCGGGAAGGTGGGGGAGCAAAGCTGCGACAACGCGTAGGGTGAAAGGGCCACCCAAGTACATTGTAGCAACCTTTTTTTTTTTTTTTTTCGGTTTCCGGCTTTCCGTGTAGTGCCATAGTTCAGGTCATCCGGCCGAAATAAAGGAAGCGAAGCTCGACACGCTATTCTCAGTGATGCAGCGCGGAGGCGAGCAACTAATATACGAGTACGCGCCGCGGCGCCCGCTCCTGAAACACTCCACCCACCACTCGGATTGAACACACTTGTCGATTTCTTTGACCTGGAACCGTATTTAGATCGTATCTTTAATGACGCCGGGAATAATAATACTTAAAAAAATTACAGCAGCGGCCGCACAACCAAGTTGTACCGGTGGTATGAGACTGCTCAAGACGTTGTGCTCCATCACGAATGTTCACAAAAAGAAAAAGAAAATAACAACAACAAATTAGATTGGAACCATTGTCATTTGGAGTACCCGGCGGAGCGAGGTATAGCCGTCGTTACCGAAAATCTGAACTTGAGCGTCACCTCTCGCTCTGTTCCAGAGCGCAGCGAGAAGCAGACACCACCCGTAAAGTGAGCTTTACCACCCGTCCTGCTCCGCCGCCGCCGCCGACAGCGCGTCACGTGACAGTATTGTTGAAGAAATGCGTTTGCGTGAGCGAATAATTGATATAATGTATTTTTATTTGCTAACTTTAACAGCAACCTACTATTGTATGGGAAATAATGATTATATCTGCGTTTCCAAAAGGCTAAACATGACGTAGG
Organism: Amblyomma maculatum; assembly: GCA_023969395.1. NCBI lineage: Eukaryota > Metazoa > Arthropoda > Arachnida > Ixodida > Ixodidae > Amblyomma > Amblyomma maculatum. The sequence continues at coordinate 9,902 of JAJIZL010087771.1, read as the reverse complement.
CGAGTACTTCTAATTCCGGCCTACAGGGTCGCATGGTCGCTTCAGGAACGCAAAAATGCTTTGATTTCAGAATGGTATTATTAAATGCAGAAGCAATATTTCGACGAGATATTTTGGAATAGGCATACCTAATGTTTACTGAAGCAAGGAAAATTGCAACTGGGCTGCTACATTTTCGTTTCACGACCCCTTTAATAAATGAAATGAAAGAAGCGGCTCGTGCTGAGACCCCAAGGGAACATAGCTGCGTCTTCGACGTTTGTTCTGCATCAATTGGAACCTCGCTCGTAACATCTTGGCGAAAGGCGCTGGGTAGAGGTTCACCAGAAACCCCGAAGACTAATGCCCAGCTTGAACCGCGCCGAAGTCGTCTTGCCGGCCTGCCGCCACCCGAGCCTACGACGTCTGACAGCGACGCTCCGTGGTTCGTGCCTAGCAGCTCATGGCAGCATCACCGGGAGCCGCGTTCGTTCACGGGCTCATCCAGGGAAGTCGTGGATGAGTGGCTCACTCACTATACCAGCGGGTGAGCCATTACAATAAGTGGGGCTCTTCCACCCAGCTAGCTTACGTAGCATTCGCGCTTAACGACACAGCCCTAACGTGGTACAACATGACACTTTCACCACCTGGGACCGCTTTGTAAAAGAGATAAAAAAAGGTGCTTTGGAGATTCTGACGCGAAGAAGAAGCGAGCTGAACAAGCGCTCTCTCAAAGACCTCAGCTTCCTGGGGAAACATGCACAAAGTACATCGAGAATTGTCGATGCTCGTATGACTGAAAATGTCAAAGCTGGCCATCTGCTTAAAGGGTTTGCCGAAGATATTTATAATTTTCTTATCGGCAAATCAAGCCTTGACTTAGTGGCTGAGGTGATCCAGTATTGCCGCACGTTCGAGACGCTGAAAATGCGTCGGATATCACCCAAGTTCGGACGTTTGGCTGGCCTGACGTCGGTGGCCGCTGCTGACGTAACATCGTCTAGCGATCTGGCCTCCACGATCCGTCAGATCGTTCGCGAAGAAGTGCGACCGGCTCACTTCTCAGGAGCCCCGGCTCAGGAGCCCCAAGCTAATTCTATAGCTTGGGGCTCCTCAACGCCGCTCCCGTCGCATCCGCCGTGTCCGCCTCCTACAACCACTTTTAATGAAGCGGACTTCGTTAATCCAGCGGACTTCGATGGATACCGGGGACCGCAGCAGCTGCGACAGAGCAACATACCGAGGGCACCCCCAAGGCAACGGACCCGCTATTACCAGCCGACACATAACCGCGGTATGACAACAGTCGACGCGAGGCTCTCAGTGGCGACTACTCCTCCGCGCCATGACCCCTGTGCGCTATCGCTGTGACCAACCTCCACATCTCAAGATCATGTTCTCGCCGCCAAGCATTCCGTTACGGCTACGGCTCCATGAACTACCCTGAGCAGCAGGATTACAATCCTGGCCCTTCTCGTCATTCGCGCTACCCTCGTAATTGCGGGGACCCACGGCAAGCACCTTTGCGGGGTCTTTCACCGGCATCGAACAGAAGCATGGCACCAGCACCTCCAGCTTCCCGTGCTCGCCGTTCTCCATCGCCCGCGGTAGGAACAATCGTGCTCAGCGGTCGTCGATCTACGAATGCCCGTTTCACGCTTCAGCACTTGGTTTAAAAAGGCTGCAAAGAAAGATCGAGATAAAACCGCAAACGGTGACTAGCACAATCTAGAACATTGCAGAAATATACGCGAGTGGCTGCAAACATTTCGGAGCGTCTTGCATGGCTAAGAAACTGTTAAAGCTGCGTCTCTCGACAACGAGCATGATCAGACAAAGAACACAGAATTGATACGCGTGCCAGACTCAGAGTGAAAAAGCCGCATGCCGGCAGCTCTCGAAAAAAAGAACAAATACAGATTTGAATAGTTTGCTGCAATAGAATCGACCGGATTGTGGTTGTAGTGGTTTTGTTCGGCATCATAGCGCGGAAAACGAAAGGCGCGGGTATAGTGATCAGTAATTTCATTCTAAAACAATAAAGCGGTGTCAGCAGTGCAAAATTAACACTTCCCGAGTTTTTCAATAACGAAAGTTGCTAGCTGGAGTTTCTTTTATAATTTCAATTAGTTGATGAAGGCCGCGAAAGCATGTGCATATTTTCTTGCCCAAACGACCATAATTACGAATTCTTCACAACCTTTCTTACTGACAGTTCCTTTGCTAATATACTTAGTTTGCTTAAATAACAATTTGCTTTTGTAGTTTCTTTAAGTGACAATTTGTTTGAGTTTCTCTTTTACCCCTTTTGCCACAATTTAGTTTGCCATATTAGTTTGCAGATTCATTCCAATAAAGTGCATCCATTTGAATTATGTGTAGTGAAGACTTTTATATGCTTTTAATCATTTCTGCGAACCAGTGCTTGGTCATTCGCTCTACAGAGTAATCGGTAATCAGCGTTGTTAATCATGCTTGTCTGAACACTTTTGTCAAACAAATCTGCTGTGTATGATGCCGTTTTTTTTCTGCGACGCTGTAAGGCAACCATTGCAGGTCGGTGTGATGTCTCGTCGAGTTGTCTCTGTTGCGATCTACCGGCCAAAGGCTGGCAGCTACGCGATGAAAACCAGGCAGATTCGCAGAGCGAAAAGACGACGCTTTATTTCCGGCTCGGAAATATATAGAGAAGGAAAGAAAGGAGGGGAAGAAGGAAAGAGGGACTATCTACGCATGCGCTGGTTATCTGCAGTATTGTTGTCAGCAGCATTTCCTTCCCCTAATAGCCATAGCGCTCCACTGGCTTTCTAGTTCTTGTGGACCGGCGTAACTCAGGAACAGGCCCTTCGGGAAGGTCGTGAGCCTCGTCTCTCGGGGCCCCTAAGGTCGCAGGAGGCGATTCTGCAGGGCTTGATACTTCTCCGCTTCCGTCGGTGTCTGATGAACGTTTTCGGATCTGGTCGACATGACGTCGAACGACTCCGTCCTCAGTAGCCACAGTGACTAGACGGGCACCACTCGTCGATTTCACTTTGCCTGGTGTCCACTTTTCTCCTACGCCGTAGTTGCGCACGTAGACTGCGTCTCCCGAGGTGAAGTACCAACTGGCGGAATCACTCTCTGAATGCTTGGGCATTTCGTAGTTCCTGGGAGGAAAACACATATCTAATTTTGTGCGCAAACGGTATCCCAGAAGAAGTTCGGACGGAGTAGAGCCTGAAGCTTCTGGCGAATTTCTGTAGTTACAAAGAATTCTCGCCAGAGCAGTTGTCAACTCCACGCCTGGCATTTTCTTCAAGCCCTCCTTGACTGTTCTTACGGCCCGTTCCGCAAGACCATTGCTCTGGGGGTGATAAGGCGGGGTACGAATATGCTCGATTCCATTTTTCTGTAGGAATACCGCAAACTCTAACCCAGTAAAGGGTGTACCGTTGTCGGTAACTATGGTGCGGGGCAATCCAAACCTGCTAAACAAGGTTCTCATGCAATCGGCAGTGGCTTTAGCGGTTGCTCGAGATACTGGAATGGCTTCTATCCAATTGCTGTGTGCATCGACAATTACCAACAACATTTTGTTTCCAATAGGCCCTGCATAGTCTGCATGCAGCCGTGACCACCTCTCTCTTGAAATCGACCAGCTGACAGGATTCCTAGGGGGCATGGGCAAAGCCTGCACACAGCTTCGACAATTCGAGACCAATCTACAAATATCTTGATCTAAACCGGGCCACCAAAACTTAGCCCTCGCCCTTGTCTTCATGGTTGACGCATCCTGATGAGACTCGTGTAGCATCGTCAACAGTTTCTCACGCGCCGCACTTGGTATCACCACACGATGCCCCCAGTACAACAGCCCCTTCTCCACAGACAACTCATGTCTCCTTTTCCGGAATTCCGCCACTTCCCTGCTGTCACCTTCTACGACGGAGGGCCATCCGTTAGTCACGTACCTTCATATCTCTTGCAAAAGCTTGTCAGCTGCTGTGAGCGCTTGAATCTCTTGGTGGGAAACCGCTGGTCGGTCCCATTCGTCGATTATAAGCACAATTTCCGACAGATCTTCTGTTTCCGCTTGCGGCTCCTGCAGCGATTGAGGCAAACGGCTTAGAGCGTCAGAAATTAGCATCTGTTTTCCAGGTTTACAAATGAGCTTGTACTTGTATGCCCCTAGCAAAAGCGCCCAGCGCTGAATTCAGGCGGCAGCCATGACAGAAGTTTGACGATCCTGTCGGAGTAGACCTAATAAGGGGCGGTGGTCCGTTACAAGCGTGAACTCCCGGCCCAACAGGTAATCGCGAAACTGTGTCACGCCAAACACCAGGGCTAAAGCCTCTCGCTCGATTTGAGAGTAGTTTCTCTCAGCTGAGGTGAGCGTCCGTGATCGGAAGCAAATTGGCCTGTCTTCACCATTTATTCGGTGGAAAAGGGCAGCACCGACACCGTAAGGTGAAGCATCGCATTCCAACATCAACTCCAGCTGCGGATTAAAGTACGTTAGCACTGGGGCTGAACACAAAGCATCCTTGGCCTTCTTAAATGCCGCGTCTTCTTTTTCGTGCCAAACCCATTTTGCACCTTTTTCAAGAAGGCTGTACAGGGGTGCAAGCATAGTGGAAAGATTTGGCAAAAACTTGGTGTAAAATGTAACCATTCCCACAAAGGATCGCAACTCGGCAACATTTCGCGGTAAAGGGGCTAGCCTGATTGCATCCACGTGCTTCTCGAGGGGGTGTAGCCCTTCAACATCAATACGATTACCAAGATACGTCACCGATTGTTTGCCAAACTTGCACTTGTCATAACGAAGTCTGATACCGTTCTCGCGGAAACGCTGTAGCACCGCTTGCAGATTTGCGTTATCAGCATCGCTGCTCTCGGCTACCAGGACATCGTCTAGATAAGCCTGAGTCCCTTTTAGTCCTTGCAGCACCGATTCAATCTTTCGTTGGAATATCGCTGGCGCTGATGCGATGCCAAACGGTAACCTGTTGTAGCAAAAGAGCCCCTTGTGTGTGTTTATTGTAAGCATCGCGAAGGTCTAAAGTACTGAATTTTTTTCCTCCACATAGATTTGCAAAAATGTCGTCTATGACAGGCAAGGGGTACTGCTCAACCTCGCACACAGGGTTTAGTGTAATCTTAAAGTCCCCGCAAATGCGCACTGTTCCGTCCTTCTTCAAGACTGGCACGATGGGCGTTGCCCATTCAGAATGAGGAACTGGTGATATTATGCCAGCCGAGACTAATCTGTCAAGCTCTTTAGACACTTTATCACGAAGTGCAAAAGGAATTTTCCTTGCCTTAAAGAACTTGGGGTTTGCTCCGGCCTTGATGTGCAGTCGGGCTGGCGGACCTTTCATGAGACCAGCGCCTTCAGTGAACAGGTCGCAGTTTTTCTGGAGCAGCATCGGCACGTCCTCCCTGGCTTGCTTTGATACGGAAGGCTTCGAATACATGGTCAGCACCTGAATGCGTTCGTCTGTCAATTTTTTCAGCAGGTCCCGACCGCAAAGACTGGGGCCATTGCAGTCTAAAACCGTCAGACTGCATTGTACTGTGGTACCTTTATAGGAAACTGGCATGGTCAGTGTACCGAGGAGTGGCAACTTTCCGAGATAGCATGAAAGCTGTACTTCCTACTTTTGCAGCTGCGGCCATTGATGGGAGTGCACTTGGTAAATGCTTTTGGGAATGACGCAAATAGGGGAGCCGGTATCAATATCCATCATTGTTTCGATGCCATTGCATGCAAACGATTTTCTGATGGGGGGTAGAAGAGAGCGCGTGGTGGTCAAGGACCAGATTTGGGACGCGCTACTATCACTCTCTTCGGTTTCTGGCGTCTGTGCTGTTAGTGCTAGCGTCCTGCTTGTCTCATTTGCCGCACACATTCGCGCTAAATGCCCTGGCCGTGCACACTTAACATTTGCGCTTGATTAGTCGACAAGCCTTTGTATTATGACCATGCTTACCGCAACATTTGCATTGTTGCACGCCCTGTGACTTCGTGCGCGATTCGTATTGGCCAGAGAGCTTTAGCAATCGCGCTTGTTCTTGGTCAGTAACAATCCCTTGCGAATCGCGTTCAGCGTTCTCTGCGGCGAGGGCAAGAGCCTCGGCTTCTTCGAGATTCAGATTTTTCTTCGCTAACAGCTGCTTCTGCAGATTCTTGGATCTGACACCACACACAATACGGTCCCTTATCATTCTGTATAGCATCGTTCCAAAATTGCAATTGTGTGCCATCTGCCGTATTGCCACAATGAATGCATGTACAGATTCCCCTTCTTGCTGGCAGCGATGGAAGAACTTGAAACTTTCAGAGATTTCATTCGGTACCGGGTCGTGGTAGCTGCTTAGAGTCTCCACAACTTCTTTGTAGGTAAGGTCGTTAGGCTTTCGCGGTGCTACCTTCGCGTTCAAAATTTCTATTGTCCTTGTTCCAAGCGCCGCTACCAACAGGGCTCTTTTCTTAGCATCGTCTATCAGATCATTCGCTTCGAAATAAGCTTGAACCTTGAGAAGGTACGGCTGCCACTTATCTTTTTCGTCTTCGAATTCCGGTAGCCTGTGTGCCATGGCTGATCCTTGGCGGTGGGTTCCTTCTGCGTGACTGTCGTGCTTGGGCGTATTGCTGGTTTCCTTGGTGCAGCAGAATCCTCGTCGCCACTGTTGCGATCTACCGACCAAAGGCCGGCAGCTACGCGATGAAAACCAGGCAGATTCGCAGAGCGAAAAGACGACGCTTTATTTCCGGCTCGGAAATCTATAGAGAAGGAAAGAAAGGAGGGGAAGAAGGAAAGAGGGACTATCTACGCATGCGCTGGTTATCTGCAGCATTGTTGTCAGCAGCAGTCTCCATGACAGCTTTTTGTTCAAGCCTCCAGCATCGCATATTCAGGCGTGTAAATAAAAATAAATAAGTTAATTAAATGAGGGAAACTGGCTGTTTAAGGTAGGGTGTAAATGCGCGAAGCAAACGCGCGACCCCCGTGCATATCCAGTGCGCGACAACTTTGTATTTCGTTTCTGCGACTTCGTCCGCTCACATTTGCCCGCCCGCAAGAATGTTACGTGTCTTTGCAGCAACGTGTCCTCGGCACTGACCGCACAGGGTCGTCCCGTGCCGTGGTCGATCCTATGACCCGCAATTGCAAGTTCTTATCGCGAAAAGAAGGAAAAGAAGATGGCGGCCGATAAACACGCAGAAGCTGCATCTCTGAGGGAAACACAAAGCAGGTGCACCTCGTCAACATCGATGCTGGTTTTCCGCACAGCGCTAACAAAAGCGCGCGACAGGCAAGAACGAAACGGGGAGAGCGTTTCCAGCTGGAACGGCGTATCTGCGGAACGTTGGGTTAAGAGAGGGAGACAGGGGAGGCTCTACCCGGTGCAACGCTCCACGTCCAGGGGACGCGCAGTCGAGAAGGTTGGAAGGGCGGTCACTTGCCTCGCTAATAAATGTACACGTACATAGCACCACCGTTATCGAAGGTCTCGAGCATCGGCCAGCGGAAACACGAGAGAACATCGGTTCGGCGCCAAACAAGCAAGAGGCGAGGGTTCACCTCTCCTCCAAAAAACGGGAGAGAGGGAAGGAGAAAAGGGAGGCAAAGATCGCGTATAGCTAGCTCGCTGCTCCCTCCCACCTCCGCCTTTCCCTAAGCCCTCCCTATTCGTCCGGGAGCACGCCCCGTCAACCTGTTGACTCGTGAAAGGAGGATGAGTGCGGCGAAAGCGCTAGCGCACGCCACGCTAGGGGAAGAAAACGAAGTGAAAAAAAGGGAAAAATAGGCGAGGAGTAACGAAAGGTGCGTGATGCAGTGGCGGTATAGGGAAGCGCACGTTAGGAGTAATACAAACAAGCGAAATGGGCGCAAGGGTAAAAGGGAACAAAAGAAGAACCCTCCCGACGGCGCTGCTGACACAACGGGGAAAAAGAGCGATGACACTGGTCTGGGTGACAAAAACAAAACACGAGGTAGAAAATGTGTTGGGAAAAGGGAAGAAACGAATGCGTGCAGGACTTAAAAAGAGAGCAGAAAAGGAAAATAGGACGGCAACCCTGAAAGCCGTATTCTCTGCTGTGCTCGGGCGGAAGACAAGAAACAAAGCGAACGAAAGAGTGGCGGAGATAAATGAAAGTTGAAAGGAAGGAGAGAGGGAAAGAGCGACGGCGACTGGGATGGAAAGAATAGGGAGGAACGAAAGACGAGAAAGCCATCGGGACAAGCGGGCTTTCCCGCACAGTCTTCGTGTCCTTTGGTGAGCCCGCCACACCGGATAGGCGCTCCGCGCAGGTGCATGTCGTTGACGGCTGTCGTGCTACCGCGTGCTTCTCGGCATCGGAATTGGTGAGAGGATTTGAAGAACAAAGGAATGGGACGATGATCGTGCTTCCACAAGCCGCAGCCGATGTTGGGTCGGTGTTCGTCAACCGCGTCACGTGTCGGGTTCTGGTAAGTAACTGCGCGCGCATGTCTCCTTCGCATGACGTATTGGCGTCATTGGAAGCCAAGCTTTCTTCAATAGCATATTTTCAAGAACGTTGAGCACCTTGTATGGCGATTTTTGTCTAATAATACACTTTTTATAGCTGAAGTCTGTCGGCATTCCAGTGACTATTCGCCTCGCATGCAAGCATGTTGCGTGTATTAAACCCGCAGTTACTTATATACGGGCATTATTACGTGCGCCGTGTTCGTCAGTTGTTCTCGCTACTCATGAGAATACGAAATAACGCTGAGCACATGGCTCAATGTTGGAGTTATTGTACTCCGCACTGCCCCTTCAGTAGAAGTTTTAGCTAGTACAGCGCGTCCCAGAGAGCACGCAGCACACAGAGGGCTTTATGACTCGCCGTATTCGGTGTTGTCGGGCTTACCGACTTAACTCTCCGGTCCTCATTTTTTATATGCGTGTAGTGAACGCGTCGATTAAATTAATTGGTTGGTTGGTTGGTTGGTTGGTTTGTGGGGTTTAAAGTCCCAAAGCAACTCAGGCTATGAGAGACGCCGTAGTGGAGGACTCCGGAAATTTCGACCACCTGGGGTTCTTTAGCGTGCACCGATATCGCACAGCACACTGGTGCCTTGCTTTTCGCCTCCATCGAAAAGCTGCCGCCGAGGCCGGGATTCGATCCCGCGTCCTTGGGAACAGTAGTCGAGCGCCGTAACCACTGCGCAACCCCGGCGGGGTCGATTAAATTAATTATTTATCTATATGTCACTGTCATGTTCTACGGGTCGAGTAAAAAGTAACCGTAATGTGGTTTTCATAAAATTTCACAGGCCCTAGAGTATAGAAAATTCGCGATCATGGTTGCGCAAAATTGGCGCTCGAACTTATCCATGGTGTTCTTGCCATAGGTTCCACAAAATTTCACTTCAATGCATATTTATTCTAAAGCAACGATTCATTATAACGCGCTAGCGCGAAAGGTCTCGTTCTCTAAAAACTCCGGGGTCGGAGTCGGCGTTGTGAGCGAAAAAGTCACGAGCACGCCTTTGGCAGGTGGCACACTGATTGGTCAGGGAGTTGCGTGACGTCACAAGACGTCATAACGTGGCCGAGTTGTGGGAGCTGCCAACTCAAATAACTCCTTTGAGACTGGGGAGTGAAATGAGAATCGAACCCTCGGGAACACTTACATTCCGAGCCAGACACGCATGGAGCTTGTTTAAAGCGGGCCTTTGTGTATATTGCGGTTGGTCTCTCACATAGCGCGTCAGTTTATGACTGTATACTGATTAACATGCGTGAGGTGCTGGAGGCAGAAATTAAGAAATTGGGGATTAAGCGAGTAGCGAATTGCATTTTATTTATATTTTTTACGTGGCCTCAACACGGCGAATGATTCAGGAGGTCCCAATGTTTTAAAATCACAATTAACAATGCGGTAGAATCTTAGCTTATTTAAC
>JAJIZL010087765.1:0-14782 GCA_023969395.1 Amblyomma maculatum | reverse complement strand
AAACTGAGGACCAAAGCAAATAGAGCACCAGCACATCACACAGCATGCAGTTCAGGAACCTAAAAAGAACTAAATTGTGCTTTCTGACTATATGAAAATGTAAAACCACTTAATCACGGCAATGTAATGGCTGACTGTAAACATTTTATGAACTATTAAAATTAAATCACTGCAGAATGTTCGTACGCCGTTCCTATCTCGCTATGTGTTTCAACTTGTGCCTGTGAACAGGCCGAGAGTATTTTGCTAGCAGTTGGGAGAGTCGTTGTGGCCAGAATGCACCTTACCCTCCCCTCTAAGGCGGCTTATTGAGATCGTTCTCTTTCTTTTTCGCAACCGCGGCATAACTTAGCGCGTAAGCTCTGCAGGCTGAGAAACAATGCACGGCTTCCACTCGACGGTGCGTATTTTCTGTATCTTGCAGCAGAGTGAAGGCCACACTAAGCATGCAGACTTTCGTGCTCAGTTGTGTTTCCTGGGAAAGTGTTAGAACCAGCGGCAATCAACGAAAGACGTCGGATCGCCAAGCTCATTTTGAAGAATTACATCGCGAGGTTCCGCCGCCAATGGCAGTTCACGAAACGCGGCGAGTGGAATTACAAGCGAAAAACCTTCCTGCATGCACAAAACTATAGATGCGCCATAAAACACCGCCTTTCGTACTGACTAAACGGTCCGCGCGCGCTATCTTGCTCGCCCATACAGCCTGCGCCGGCGGATGCAAACAACGGTCCTTGCAGCATTTTTATCGTAAAAAGAAAACACTCAGTCACTTTACTGCTCCATTAAGTGACTCATTTAGAAGAAACAATTTCTTACTCACCCAACGAAGCTTGCCTTGCAGCCAGAAGTAGCAGCCGCTGTGCGGGATACATTTTCAACGCAGTCACAAACCAACGGCCTAACGTGCAGACACGACTAGACACGACGAAAATTTGAAATGGCCAGCTCCGAGCAGCGCATTGATACAATAACTTTAAAAACAATAGAAATCTGAAATATATTTCATAAAACAAGCTATACAAGTAAAATGTAACTGTTGCTTATGACGTATTTGTTTCAAAACGGTAAATACAACCTGCGTCTTGCGTAATTATTTTGGCGCACTATTTTCTATCTCGCTGTAAAGAGGAGGGGTGCGAAAAGCCACGGCGCGCGAAGTTTGGGAATGGCGGATCGTGCATAGCTGGCGTTCCGTATTAACATCGGCGCAGCAAATCTTTCCTCTGTGCGAACTACTGGCTTTTATCACACACGGATACATCTCTAGCTTACTTTGTCGTTGTGAACACTCGGAGTTTGGAGTCTTCCGGCGGACTGGACTGCGCCGAGTGAGGTCGAACACAGTACGCGTGTGGCTATCGGCTGCAGAAATGAAGGTGTCAGCGGCTTTTGTACATTATGTTCAGATACCCATCGCCTAAACAGCATTTCTTGGTGCCATATTGGTCCTGCATGCTGGAAACAGCCCAAATTGCATGCTTAATTCAAAAGCGCAGGCACTTTGGATACAGTATTTTGCAAGCTGAAAAATTGCTAGAACAAACCTTCGACAATTTATACTTAGAGTATGCAGAACAGTGTCGTCCAGTTAAATTGTGTACATATTGCACTATAGGCGCATATGTGACCCTGAAACGTCTTGTTAGGAAGTATGGTAGACTTCTGAAGCAGAACTCTAGAAGACATCTGGCGTTAGCCGGCTAATAACTGTCTTGCGTAGCTGAAGACATAAAAATTCTTCACTAGACAGATTCCAGACATCTTGCCGATGATGTCTTCTAGACTAGCACCAAGCGACGTCTTGTAGATGTCTTTGATAGCTCAAGATATATGTGATTAATATAGACATATCAAGACAGCTACAAGATATTCTGTGCTCAGTGGGTATTTTGTTTAAGTATATTGCCAAGAATTCAACGCAGCATCAGTCTGTGCCACTAGGCCAGGCTGCCTATGTGGCTTCAATGTTAGACGAAATATATATTTCCGGAGGAAAACTTAGCCCCTTTTAAATGTACGACACAACAGCGCCTTGAGTCGCACCTTAATGAAAGTGCGTCGACCGGATGCATGAAGTTGTGTGGACCACCGGGAACTCGAATTCCGAGGTAGGGGACCGCTTTTGCCAAATTTAAAGGACTTTTGTGTGCCGAGAGGAGCGCCCGCAGCTGGGCCTAACGTCGACTCCGGCCTTGGCCGGAGGAGCGGTAGGCCCAGCCCGAGCCTCGGTGAGGCCGCCAGCGGAACATCGAATCATCGGTGATTACACAAGTGAGCATTGACCTAAGATAACTACAGCTATGCGAGTAGAGGTGGACGGCGTCGAAATTCCGCCGGACCAGTGCACAAGATCGCAAGGCTGGAAAACTGCCGGCGAGAGGGTCAGGCACAAAGGCATGGGCAAGTTAGGCCTAAATGCCGTACTTCAAACGAACCAAGATGGCGCCAAGGCCATGGCTGCCACTGGCAGCGATACACGTCACTCAAGGGCGAAACGTATAAACAAGGGCAAATTGTTGAAGGGCGCGCGCATGCCAGACTTGCCGCGCGGCGACATAAAGATCGTATTACGACCACGAGGCGGGCTCCACGTGAGCGACGTGACCCGCGTTGAACTAAGTCGTGCAATTGTGGCGGCGGCACAGATCCCCGGCAATAAAGCAAGTGAAGATGTCGTGTGCCCCAACCTCCAGCAGAATATCGTTGTGGTGAGCACCTCCAAGAGAGAGAACGCCGACCTATACACTGCAGTCGGAAGGATCGACATACGCGGCACGGCACACGGAGTAAGTACCTACGAAACGGCCCCCCACGGCACGGTGAAGGGCGTCATAAGGGGCATCCCGCTCGAGGATACGGCCCAGGATATTCAGGACAATGTTGTGCACAAGCATAACCCAACGGCGCTACAGGCAAACCGGATCGGTAAGACCCGATCAGTCGTCATTGCTTTCGAAGGGCATAAAGTACCCAAATACGTGAGATACGGCAACCTGCTCATGGAGTGCACGTTACATAGAAAACAAATCGACGTATGCTATGCGTGCGGAAGAGTGGGCCACAGAATGGACGTGTGCCCGGATCCTTCGAACACGATCTGCCGAGGGTGCGGAATCTCCAACCCCGCCGAAGATCACGAATGTGTCCCGAACTGTGGCCTGTGCGGAGGCAAACACCTGACAGCGGACAAGGCCTGCAAAGCCCGCTTCAAGACACCCTACGTCGTCCGCCGGCGGCGCTGGGAACGGCGCCGAGCAGAGGAAGAAGACATCGGGAGAAGGAACCAAGACAAGAGAGGTCCTGCAGGCGGACCCCACCGCAGCGCCTCCAAACAACGGGGCCGGTCACACACGCCGGGCCGCAACAGCAACAACAGTGGCTGTCAACAACAGTCGCCAGAGTCAACCGGACACCGAGGGATCGCCGAGAAAAAGGTGGGCCGGACCAACAGGTCTCCCGTCGCTCTAACCAGCGACACCGAATTCCCACCCCTCACCCCCTCCCAACCCCTTAACTCACAAGCGAATCCGCAAAAGGACAGTAGCGAAGTGATAGAGCTTAAGAGGATCATAGAGCGCCAAAACGCTCAGATCCAGGAACAGAACGCCCAAATACAGGCGCTTATGAATAAGATCGAAACGCTATAGCGAGTAACGGCAGCTTGGCAAATTCAGGACCCAAAGACAACACGGCGACAAGCAACGCCGCAGGCTTGCGCAAGGTGCCGCGGAGGGCCCCCCCCTCGCCCCGCCAAGGGCGGACAGCTGGAGGGGCTGAGGCCATACAACGTGCAGCAAATAACCTAGAGGTGATGGACGCCGAAGAGAGCCCCGCGAGCGGAGAGGAAACTGCGAACGCAGAGACCGCGACCACGGTAACGACACAGATCCCGCGAGAAGGAGAGCTTATGGCCATTTTGGCCGCAATTTCCCAAATTAACGAAAGGCTCAGCAAAATAGACGACCGACTTAAAGCTGTCGAGAGTCAGCCTCAGACGCCATCGGCGAAGCACAAACGTCAAGCGCTAAAAGTAGCCTCAACATCGGTGAGGAACCACTTCGCGTCCCTGAAAAAGGAGCGGGCCGAAAAAATAAAAAACGCGATCGCGAAAAGGCGCAATCGACTCGAGACAGCCGGAAAGGATGATGCAGAAGCCAAGTAAGAAGCACAAGAAGACCGGGGGGGAAACCACCGTGATTTACCAATGGAACTGCCGTGGGATTCGCAACAAAGAAGCGGAACTAATGTTATACATTGACGGGCAAGACAACAAGCCTGATGTAATTGCTCTACAGGAGACGAACGGGAAACCAAGACTTCCGGGGTACGTCACTTACACGGACCCCACGGAGAAAGGAACGGCGGTGCTCGTTCGCAGCAACGTGGCGGCAACTCAACATGTTACGGCGCAGGGCGGGTGCGAGCACACGCTGGTCGAAATTCATGCAAGAGAAATTGGCAGCGCGGGCAATTTATTTGTAATGAGCGCGTACTGTCGGCCGTCACAACGGCAGTACCAATTTGACCGCATCGTGAGTCAGGCGAAAGGGTTGGCGGGGACCAGGCCGCTCCTGATCCTCGGCGACTTTAACGCCCCTCACACAACATGGGGCTATAAGTTCCAGTCAAAAAGAGGAAAAGCATTGGCCAAAGCAATGGAGGATCACGAGATTGCCCTCCTGAACGAGCCTGACGTAACTACCAGAAGAGGCAACAGTGCCGCGAGGGACACTACGCCAAACCTTTCGTGGTTATCGGGAACGCTAGACGTCTCCTGGAGAAGCGAAGAAGTGGACCTGGGTTCTGACCACAGCGTGATCGGCATCACGATACGAGGTTCCCGATATCGGGCTGTGTTGGGGACAGCGCGGATCACGGATTGGGACAAGATGAGAAAGTTCACCCAGGAACAAGAAGAGGCGTCTGAGGAAGAATCGGGACGAGCTGAAACACAACAGACCTACACCGAATGGTCGAGGGACCAGAAGAAGACCCTCCAAAAATTTACCCAAGAAATCGCAACGACTTCGCAGACACCGTACGTGGACGCCAGACTGACCCACATGTGGGCGGCCCGGCACTCGTTAACGCGGCGATGGAAACGTCAGCGGCACAACAGAAAGCTGGCCAAGCGCATAGCAGCCTTGAACAAGCAGATCGCCGAGCACGCGGCCAAACTATGCAGGGAGAATTGGCTGAAGACCTGCGACGGCCTGCAGGGCAAGCTCTCGACGTGGAAGACGTGGTGCCTCTTGAGGCATCTGACCGACCCGCTGAGTAGCAAAACTGCGACCAATCGCAACCTTACCAAAGTATTGAACATGTACAAGGGAGACGGCCGCAGGCTCCTGGAAGACCTGAAGGCGAAGTACCTAAAGACAGAGAAGGGACAGTACCCGGAGCCAGAGAGGTACGAAGGACCCGACAACGAAGACCTGGACCGGCCGTTTTCCATGACGGAATTGTGGACAGCGATAGATCAAAGTAACAAGAAAAGTGCACCCGGCAGGGATGCCATAACATACAAACTACTCAGTAACATGAGCAGTAAAGCGGCCCGCGGCCTCCTAGGGCACATCAACGAAGCCTGGGAGAGCTCGCGGTTGCCGAAGGAATGGAAGGACGCCGAGGTCTGCTTCATTCCAAAGCCCGGCAAGGCCTTCACGATAGACAACATGCGGCCCATCTCCCTCACGTCCTGCGCGAAGAAGGTGATGGAGCGTATGGTCCTTCGCCGGCTGCAGAAGCACCTCGAAGAAACAGATCAGATGCCGGAGACGATGTACGGCTTCAGGCAACATCTCAGCACCCAAGACGTGATGATCCAACTTCACGAACTGGTCGTCAAGCAGGCAACGAGGCACACGCCGCGCGGGATACTCGCCCTCGACCTGAAGGGAGCGTTTGATAACGTGTCCCACGCGAGCGTGTTGCGGAATCTGAATATGACCAGGTGTGGCCGAAAGACATTCGACTACATCAAAGAATTTCTGTCAAACCGAACAGCGACCATCAGAATAGGGGAGGAGAAGTCAGACCCTGTCGAGCTGGGTGATAGGGGCACCCCACAGGGATCGGTCTTGTCGCCCCTGCTCTTCAATCTGGCCCTCCTGCCCCTGCCCGGTCTACTCAAGCAAATCGAAGGCGTGGACCAACGCCGACGATATTACGGTGTGGACAGCTCGAGCCGGTTCTGATGCCTGGATGGAGGAAGCCTTGCAGAAGGCGGCAACAACCGTGCACGAGTACGCAAAGTCATGCGGACTGAGCTGCGCTCCCCAGAAATCAGAGTTGCTTATTATCCAACCGGGAAAATCCAAGAAAGAGCTGCCGCCGAACGTGATCGTCACCATCGACGGAACGGCTATCAAGCCAACACAGCAGATTAGGATCCTCGGCCTACTACTTCAGGCCGACGGGAAGGCACACGCCGCCGTCACAAAGATCAAAACTACAGCCGAACAGATACTCACTATGATCAGAAGGGTATCTAATAGAAACCGAGGCCTCAAAGAGGACGATGTCATGCGCCTGATACGCGCATTCGTCGTGTCACGGGTTACCTACTCCGCCCCCTATCTCCAGCTGACGAAGGCGAATAGGGACACCCTAAACACGATGCTTCGTAAGGCAACGAAGCAAGCACTGGGCATTCCCATATACTCGTCCACACAAAGACTGCTGGACATGGGCGCCCACAACACGGTGGAGGAGCTCATTGAAGCCCACCTCTCTAATCAGAGAATCCGGCTCAGTCATACGAAACACGGACGAGCCGTCTTACGCAAGATAGGATGGCAGATTGAGCCAGTACCCCTCAAGGAAGCCCTTCCGGAAGACTGGATGACGGCCATTCAGACCAAACCCCTTCCCCGGAACATGACGCCGGGCAAGGACGACGAGAGGCGCACCGCGCGGGCCAAAGCCATAGCCCGGAAGCTGGAAGAGAACCCCAGGGTCCTCTACGCGGACGCCTCGCTCCGAAAACACACTGACCGTGCAGCAGTGGTGGTTACGTCAAACGACAGGCTGATCGTCAGCGCGTCCATAAAGACAACAGACGCCGCAGTTGCAGAAGAAGCGGCCATGGCCCTCGCACTCGCACAGCCGAGCGTGGACACCGTGGTCACTGACTCAAAGACAGCCTACAGAAGCTTCCGCAGAGGGGTAATATCCTCCGCGGCCCGAGCCATTCTATCCAAGTGCATGCCTCCGGGAAGAGCTATAGAGCTCGTGTGGGTCCCGGCTCACTCGCAGGTAGCAGGCAACATCATCGCAGACTACCATGCCCGAGAAATGTCAATCCGGGGCGAGAACGAGCCGGAAGAGCTACCGCATCCGGTTACCAGCTTTCGGGAAATTACAAGTATGTACCGAGAGGAAAGGTGCAGACTGCCAGAACCGCACCCCAAGATCACCAGGCAACAACAGACGATCCTGCGCCGAGCGCAGGCGGGATCGCTTGCGCATCCCGTATTGATGAGCCGCATGTACCCTGCGGAACACGACATGCTCTGTCCTTTTTCTAAAAAAGAAAAGGGCACCCTGCCGCACGTTTTGGCAGAATGCAAACAACTCGAAACCCCCCTCCTCCCCTTCCCGCCAACACCCCCAATCCCCAACCCCTTGAGCGATGGGAGACCTTGTTGTCCAGCCCCGCCCTATCGATCCAGCTCGCACTGACAGACAGGGGCCAGGAGCTGCTGGAAACATATGGGTCCCGCAACTAGGGAACCACCCCGTCTGGTGCAAGCATGCACCACCGAATTATTTCGGGCTTAATAAATGTTGATTCCTCCTCCTCCTCCATTCGACGGCTTCCCTTGAGCATCCACGCATGACCACAAGCACGTTGATGCTTGTTTATTCGGTAATCCGTTTTTCTCCGGATTTTAACAATACTCTTTAGATTACAGTCGTAAGATATCCTCTTATGCAAATGGCTACCCGACATAGAGACAGAGAGCCTTGGTTCAGCGAAGCTGTACGAATATGACCGCGTGGCCTGGGAGTAGCGAGTCGGATGCGGCATCGAAGGGTTCTGCACTGCGGGGTTCGACTCCCACATCACAGAAGCTATCCGAGGTGGCAGCCTTCCTGACTCGTTCCTGTTACTTGGGCTTGTGACGCCACAGAATCTGCCGACAAAATGATGGCTTTCAAGATCTTATTTTCAGAAAAGGAAAGTGCCCAAAACTGACGTTCCCCGGCTACTGTCATGTCGAATCCAGCGCAGTAGGGTTTTAAGTCAGCATTTACTGATTGGTTAACCTCTGATGTTTATAGTCATATGTTGTTTACTTGTTCTCTTGCTTTTAGAGATTGATTTTATGAATTTAATAATAATATAAACCCCTCTCACAACTGCGTCAAACTTGGTGCTGCGGACCAGTCAAGCTGCCAACGGGCAGCTTTTTCTAGCACCTCCCTTCCATCTGTAAATTTCTGGGTGCCGAAATAACCTGATTTGATTTTAACTATTGCGACATTTCTGAGGTTCGGTCGTTATATCAGCAATGCATATTTAATTAGCAATAAAGCCGACATTCTAGTGGAAATTAAGAAGAAATGGGCATGGGCAGGACTTGTAGGGCGAAAAGAGGACAACCGATGGTCGCTTAGGGTAACAAACTGGGTTCCAAGGGAAGGAAAGCGTAGCAGGGGGCGGCAGAAAGTTAGGTGGGCGGATGAGATTAAGAAGTTCGCAGGGGTCAAGTGGATGCAGCTAGCACAGAACCGGGTCAAGTGGAGAAATATGGGAGAGGCCTTCGCCCTGCAGTGGGTGAAGTCAGGCTGCTGATGATGATAATGATGAAAGATTGACAGATTGAACGTCTAGCATTGCTTATTCGTTGCTTATACTATACTTCCGGGCCGCGAGGATATAGAATAGAATCCCAGTTGTTTCACCCTTTTTAACTAGATATGGTTAAAGGCCCGGTTCTCCAGAAAACCCCGCGTCGGCGTTTTCAGTGGTTACATAGTCGGCGTTGGCGATGTGAGTCAAAAATCACAAGCATATGCATCCGGCAGTTGTCAGCTGAAATTACCGGCTGCTGATAGGTACGCAGGCTGTGTGACGTCACAAGGCCACAAAGTAAAAGATTGTGGGGTTAGTTCGCGCATGATATACCAGAACGGCGCAGTCAGTGCGACAGCACAGAGAGAGAAAACACAAGCGCTTGTGTTGTCTAGCTCTCTACGTGGTGTCGTGTTTGAGCCGTTTGTCCTGTAAATCACTAGAGAATACGGCATCGAATCAACCGGAGCTGTGATCTCAAGTCGCTACTATGAGATGGGCGTCGGGACCTCCAAGTCCCAAGGCCTTTCAATTAGTCATTAATGCTACATTTGGCTCACGAAGATACATTCGGACAGCTATAGCAAAGCTTGCCCTTATATCGCTGTTGGGTGCGCAGTAAACGAATTGCATCCTTAAAGGTGCATTTCATGTCTATAACTCACACCGTTAAGAAAGCTCCGAACAGCTTTAATTGAGGTACTCAATCGCATTTAAGTGAGTGCAGTGCAGCTTGCTGCTTCCATAAAAATGGTTCATCAGTAACTAAGTGCACTATTTTTTGGAGGGTGTGAGTTGTACTCTAGCGTCCGATATTTTTTACGGTGCAGCACGAACAGTGATAGCTTAAGACTGCATTCTGATTAATTGAGTGGGAAAATGCATGTGCACGATTAAGCATGCACAAGGGAAGCCGAATACATAAGCTAAGCTGTCACGTCAAATTCTTAGAGAGCAGTATAACAGAGCCTAAGTGTCCCTCTTATTCCGTGGTGTCCCTGACATTTTTTTTACAAGTGATGTCTGAAGTTTAAGCGTGGCGCTATCTGGTGAAAGGGAAGGGCACTAAATGCGCTTGTTAAAAATTTACTGTTCTCATATCCCTCTCATAATACCGGACTCTGTCATCGCACGCCTCAAACAGAAATGAAGGAGTCTGCCCAAGTTCTCACCCTCAAGGTGGGAACCGGAGCAGTGTACACACCGGACATCCTGAGTCGATTGCACCGAACCAGGACCGGCTCCAACAACTGCCGTGCTGACTCCGTTGACCTGCAGCACTTGCTCTGTATCTGTCCTGGCATGGCGTGCCTCTGTGGCTGCTACACATCTGCTCACCATATCCAGATATACGAAGACTGCCCAGCTGACAGTATTGACGCTATGCGCAAGTTTAGTGCCCTGATGAAGTTTTGAAGGAAGAATACTCATGCGCTCTCTGAGTTGGAACAGGTCTGAACGTTGGCTTAACTTTCGTAATTGGAGGCGAGCTTCAAGATTTTTATTCTGGTTTTAATTGCGCAGCTGTTCACAGTGTGGGCCATTATGCTGTCGGTCGCAATCAGGGTTGATACGTACGTCATAAATATAAAATTAATGCCGCGAACTTTTGTTATTTTGATTTGTTGTAGTATATTGCCGTATATCCTTATCAAATATCATCTGAAAGTAAAGGTGGAGCCTAATGGTGTGGCGTGCACTGCAATCGCCAAGTTTATCGCATACTCTTAGATCAAATCTTCACAGTATTCAGCACGAAAATGCTTCCCTGATGCCTGAGTTCTAGTTGCATGTTAGCACTTCCAGTGAACGATTGCTGCATAGGACAGTCACATGACGAGACAATGTTGTGAGTATGAGATCCTGCTAGCGTCAGTGTAAACACTTATCTAGAACGCGTTCAGGAGAATTCTGTTAGCTTCATTCTTTTTCACTACAGCCCAACAGCATCTAGGTCATCCCCGGCAAATGTCCACGCGCTGCCGTCTTTACCGTGGTGCATTAAAACTTCTCGCTTAACTTTATTTCATAAGCTTTTGATCCAATCTATACTGAGGCGGAACAAGTTATTGAGCTGCAGTACTGTTTCCATGGCGTTGATCACATTTGGAAATACGGCAGCGATAATTGTAACGTGACCTTTTTCACTCATTATTCCGATACATCTCGCTAACTAAGCCACATTACCACGGGAAGTATTAATGAATGATAACGACTTTTTTGCAATTCTTCGCTCAACTTTGTATAATAAGAGGAACCGTGCTCTATAACATTTTAATAATTTGATATGCACCTTGCTCTACCCTGCATCTACTCCACTCTTTAATGTCTCTGTCCCCTAAAGTAAATGAATTTAATGTAATAAATAAACAATTGCTTTAGAATTGTGCTATTGACTACGAAAGTTAAGAACACTGTGAGCCGACGGTCGTGTTTCCGCCGCTACGCATGTTTCTGAAATCTAAACGGTACAGGGCAGAAAGTCAACTACGTCACCTAGCGGAAAAATATCTGAGATCGCGTAAGGACACAGCGAGAAAACAAACTGATCGCTGCTTTTGTGGATCAATTAATTGGCTACTGCTCTGTTCTTTAACTCATATGAAAGCTGCTCTAATCCCTACTGTCCATTATAGTCTTACTTTTAAAAAGTTTATACCAAACAAATATTAGTATCTTCTACATTATGATGTGCTTGTAGGTTGCGTTTACTGACGCTTTAAAGAGAAAAAATTATTTTTAAACCTAGGATTTTTTTCACAGTTTTTGTTGTTTTCATTCTTAACTACCGCGATCAAGCTGCAATTCTCCCACCTGGATGCAACTGTACTCTTTAGGTAGCATTATTAGGTAGCGTATAGCAAAAATCGCCATTTCAAACGCATTCAGGTGACCCGGAGCGTTGCTGTGCTGTACATTTTCTAATTCGAAAATGCACCGCCACAGCCTCGCCCCTACTCGGACCAGCTGGGAAACACCCAATGTCCTCTAGGATATTCCACCATGGGAATGATCTACTCTGTCGGGGGAAAATAAGCATCGAGTGGCTGTGTCCCCTTTTTTATGAAGCTAAATATGTTGGGAAAGGTTGAGGGTCGCCGGAGAAGGGGTAGGCAGCGAACGCGATGGTTAGATGACATCCTCGAGGCACTGCAGATGAAGTTCTGTGATGTTAGGAAGATAGTGAGAGACTGGAAAGCGTGGCGTGACATGGTCAATAGGGTCACGAAGAGTCGGACACGACTGAACGACTGAACTGAACTGAACTGAAATATCTTTACAATGGTTGTGAACTTACTGGCTCTATAGGTCGCATTGTTGAATTATACCCCAGGTTAATGTAGTTTATAGCTTCACACAAACAAAATTTTCGTAACTTGGCAGCTTGTTTTTTATACAGGCAAGATCCTCAAAAAACTGAAACCCTCTGAAAGTGACTCGCAGAAGCACTCCAGTCCTAATGAGAGACGGAAAAATATAGTTGTGATGCCAGACGTTCATAACTTTTCACACAGATTTAAGAAAGTGGGGGCAAAATATGGTGTCAACGTTGTGTTTTCGGCCCCTTATAATGTCAGCAAAGTTGGAGCAGCAGTACAAAGGAAGAAAGATAGAATTGGCATGAGAAGCGGTTGTAAAATTAATCATAAAAACAAGGTCGATCGTGTAAGGTTGCTGTGGTATACCAGATTCCTATGTGCCGTGGCCGCACATACATTGACCAGACAGGCCGGTGTCTTAATGTACGGCTTTTGGAGCACCAAAACTCTTTGGGTAAATGTTCAACAAATTTAGCTAAGCATTGTCTAGAGTGTCAGTGCACTCTGTTCCTTGACGAGACCAAAGTCCTGTTAGTTCATAATGTCGTGTCACAAGGTTTGGTTTGGTTTGTGGGGTTTAACGTCCCAAAGAAATTCAGGCTTTGAGAGACGCCATAGTGGAGGACTTCGGAAATTCCGACCACCTGGGGTTCTTTAACGTGCACTGACAACGCACAGCACACGGGGATGGTGTCACAAGGGAAGTAGCCGAGGCATGCCATATCGTGAGGATATGAAATCGTTGTGTTAACCAGGAATCAGTAGCCTTATCTCATAAGCAAATGGACATGCTAAACAGGGGGGAACGGCGATGATCGCACGTGCGGATATGACTGGTTTTAATTAAGTGAAAAGAGTAATTGACTAGGCGCATTCGCGCTTGCTTCATGTTTGCCTTTAGAAGACAGCGTTTTTTTCTCCAATAAACGCAGTTGCAAGTTCAGCACCGTGTATGATTTTTTTTTTTCTTCTGCTTCGTCCCGTGTCTTCGCGCTGTTTTCTACGAAAAATTAATAACCAACTCTACCAAACTCCATTCTACTACAGCTGAAGGGGAGCATTTCAAATTGCGATCTACTAATATCTTCTACGAGCTGTACAGCGCTGAGGTCCACAATGTCTTGATTGATTAGCACTGGTATCTCCAATAAACTAACTCGGGACATATCGGATGAATACCCTGTCGTCAGTACCCATGAGTACTTAATGAGTAATAATGTATTGTGAGAGGAATCGTCATGAATTCGGCGCGAACAGATGGTGAAATACGCATAGGCGCGACGTTTGGTATCAGTGAAACTGATTAATTGAAGTTTTATACTCCTGTTTACAAAACGTTGGCTGTGGTTTAGCTCTGGTTAACCCTAGTTGAATTGCGAAAGCAACGGCTGCACGGCTACACTTGTGGCCAAATGAAGAGTCGGATGCATAGGTTCACTCACCGGTGTTAGATCATTTTTATGCCACAGCCGGGCGCACACAGAGCACACACTTCCAAAGGGGTTGTTCATAAAGTGGCGGTGAAACTTGCGTGGCCGACTCGTGCTCACCCACTCACTCTTTGTGCAAAGTCTGCGCGCCGACCACCTTCGATGTCTCCAGGCTCAACGATTGAACCGGCCAAAGCTTTCTTCCTTCTTTTCTCGAGACGTGCTCTTCATCCGTTTCTTCTGCACGTGTCTCCTGAGGTTTTCGTTTCGCCTGCCATTTGTGGCTACGGCATACGAGTGTGGACCAAAAGCTTTGGCTGCGGACGACCGAGCATTGCATCGAACACAACCAGCGTTCCGTTAAACGCATTAAATTTCACCGGCGATTTAGGTGGTGGTGGTAAAGGAGATTTTGCATCTAAATATAAGGGACACTTAAGCTCCTCCTTTAAGGGTATGACGCGATAGCGTAGGCTACCAGCCCAAATATAAAGTCTCGCTTTAACCAAGCCGTTGAACATGCCTTAGTTGCCTATAGGGGTGACGTGAATGCCAGGGATCAGGCACGCTGATTCTGACATAACCATTCCATGTCAAACGAGAGACCGAAGTTGACAGCTCCTGCCATTTGAGACTCCGCCGGGATGGCGCAGTGGTTACGGCGTTTGACTACTGCTCCTAAGGAGGCGGGATCGAATCCCGGCCTCGGCGGCCGCTTTTCCATGGAGGCGAAAGCAAGGCGCCCGTGTGCTGTGCGATGTCAGTGCACGTTAAAGAACCTCAGGTGGTCGAAATTTCCGCAGCTCTGAGTGGCTTTGGGACGTTAAACCCTACAAACCAAACCAAACCAAGCCAAACCTTCCATTTGAGGCCACCGCATACGAGCATACGCTGCGAGCCGAGCTGGATGGTGTCTTTCGCAGCAAAAAATCCGGCTCGCTCACCGGAGCTGGCTGGCTGTGTAGGTGAGAAGGACCTAGACAGGCTTGAGGGCTCCAGACAGCAACCAAGAGTCGGTGAGAGTTGGTCGACGTGACGGCACCGCAGGGCGGGATTCTTCTGCTTCTCCACGAGATCGCCCACGCTCGCGCCACTGAGACCTAACCATGATGCTGATGATGATGGCCTCAGTCAGAACAGAACGTACCCGTGGTGGGCGTTTGTCAGAATGCGTTGCAGGCACTGGCACATTTATGGCGAAGGAAGGCCATGTTTGTAGTTTTATTCGT
>JAJIZL010087753.1:0-10589 GCA_023969395.1 Amblyomma maculatum | reverse complement strand
GTGAGGCAAGGCTGCATACTGTCGCCCTGCCTATTTAACCTATATGCAGAGTGCATCATGAGGAAGGCCGGTCTGGACGAGTCTTCAGCTGGAGTGAAGATTGCTGGAAAACGTATCAACAACCTTAGATATGCGGATGATACCACTTTAATGGCAGAAAGTGAAGTGGAACTCAAGAGACTTCTGATGCGCGTACAAGAAGAGAGTGAGAAGTTTGGGCTTAAACTGAACATTAAAAAGACGAAGATCATGGCGTCTTGCCCTATCAAGTCCTGGAGCATCAATGGACAAGAAGTGGAAGCTGTGACAGATTTTCTGTTCTTGGGCGCCAAGATTACCTCGGAAGGAGACTGCAGCCATGAAATTAGGAGACGCCTGCTTCTGGGAAAGAGAGCAATGGTTAGCCTTGACCGCCTAGTAAAGAGCAGAGACATTAGTCTACCAACCAAGATCCGTATAACCCGTGCTATGGTCTTTCCAGTTGTGACGTATGGATGCGAGAGTTGGACTGTGAAAAAGGCTGACCGCCGAAGAATTGACGCGTTTGAATTGTGGTGCTGGCGAAGACTCTTAAGAGTTCCATGGACTGCCAGAAGATCAAATCAGTCGATATTGTCGACCATAAACCCTGACTGCTCATTGGAGGGTCAAATTCTAAAGTTAAAGCTCAGCTACTTTGGTCATCTGATGAGAAGAGAGGAGTCGCTGGAGAAAGATTTGATGTTGGGAAAGGTTGAGGGTCGCCGGAGAAGGGGTAGGCAGCGAACGCGATGGTTAGATGGCATTCTCGAGGCATTGCAGATGAAGCTATGTGATGTTAAGAAGATAGAGTCCGGAAAGCGTGGCGTGACATGGTCCATAGGGTCACGAAGAGTCGGACACGACTGAACGCCTGAACTGAACTGCATGCAGACTGGGAATCACTGAGAATGACGACGTGTTCTGTGCTCGTCGAGACCGCCAATGCAATTGCAGCCTCTTCGGCTGCGTCAGTGTCATTTGTTGGAATAGTTGCAGAGGTCTTTTCTGTAAATGTGGAATCCATGACGATAATGGAATGGGCTTGTCCTCCAGGGTATTTTGCTGCATCAGTGTATCTCGTTTCCGGATTTGTTCTGTGCGTTTTGCTCAGGGCCCGAACTCTTTCCAGGCACCAGTCTGTTGTATGTAGGATGCATATTTTGTGGGATGGGGGCTACGGTGATGTATGAGCAGATTTAATCTCGTCAGGGATGCGCTGCTTGGTGTTTATTTGTTGTAAGCCCTCTTTGCATCCCAGTTTCTTGAGGGTTGCACGTCCAGTTTCTGTCAGTTTTAAGCGTTCCAACTGATTTAATTTGTGGGCCAGGCACTTTCCTCCCACGTGTTATGAAGGCCGAGGTGGAGGAGGCGTTGTGTAGATGCACGTTCGGATATACCGATGGCGATTTTGATGGCTTTACGGATAAGAGTATTGACTTTTTCCACTTCTGCTTTCTTTAGATATTTAGATCTAAAGAAAGCAGAAGTGGAAATATGGTGTTCCGTATGTTATGCGGCTTATGATGACAACCTGGATGATGCGGACGGTATCTTGTTCTTTGATATACCGTGTCTTCTGCTGGCCACGCGGCGGACCAGGTGCGCCACTTGAGTAACAGTAGCCTGAAGTCTTGGGAGTGTTGCAGACCCTGATCTATCTTTCGGGATGTTTAGGCCAAGAATGCGAAGATAGTCGGCTTGAGGGATAGGGGTTCCGTCAAGAAAGATTTCCGGATCAAGAATGTCATCTTTTGGTGGTCTTCCTCGAGTTCTGGCTTTAAGAACCAGGAGTGCAGATTTCTCTGGTGCGCAGATGAGTCCGCAATTTCTTAGGTAGCTATTCATGCAGTCGACGGCTTCCTGAAGGGTGTCTTGCTGCTGTCCTGGGTAGCCGCCTCGAATCCATATTGTTATATAGTCGGCATATAGAGCATGTCGTATGCCGTTGATTTTATCTAGATCCATCGGAAGTTTCATCATAGCGCTAATAAATAAGAGGGGCTATATAACAGAGCCTTGTGGGGTGCCTTTGTCCGCTACCAGGAATTTGTACGTCTTCAGATTCCCCAGGCTTATGGTGGCCGTACGATTCGTCAGGAATGCATGAACATAGTTACATGCTCGCTCTCCGCAATTGGTGTCCTGTAGGTTGCGAAGAATTGCGGCGTGTGAAACGCTATCAAACGCTCCCTTTATATACATTGCAAGAATGATGCTCTTACTGTATTTGTCAAGATGGCCAATAATATCCTCTTTGAGTTGGAGTAGGATATCTTGTGCGGATAGGAGTTGTCTGAATCCATAGAGCGTATATTGGGGATGTGCCCTTGATCTTACAAATGGTTTGTGAGGCGGCTCAGGACCATGTGCTCGTAGAGCTTCCCTGTGCATGAAGTGAAGGATATAGGTTGTAGGTTCCCAAGTCCTGGTGGTTTGTTGGGCTTGGGAATCATGATCATCTCAGCGTGTTTCCACGCTTCTGGTATGTCCCCCGTCTCCCAGCTGTTGTTGATTTGCTCAAGGAGGTACTTCGTTGCTTCCTGGTTAAGGTTGCGTAAAATTTTGTTGGTTATTCGGTCCTTGCCAGGGGTGGTATTCCGGATGAGCTTCGCCAGGGACGCCTGTAGTTCCGTCCTCATTCCGGCTCCCTTGGTACGTCGGGTGTATGTTATTGTGGTGTGGACGTAACAAACTTCCGTTGGTGAATTGCTTCTTAATCTCATTCAGGATTTCTTGCTCCGTTCCATCGTGGGAATGTAATATTTTAGCCAAGTTTTTCCGAGATGTAGATTTAAACTCTGTAGCGCCGATGAGAGATTTCAGAATGTTTCAAGTATTACGCGTACTCAGAGGTCCTTGTAGCCGATCGCAAAACTGGCTCCAGTTTTGTCTTCCGAGGTCTTCGGCATACTCTTCGACCTGTTTGGTGAGTTTGGCAATCCGCTTTTTTAGGGCTCTGTTTCTTCTAAGGAGCCCTCGCCGGGTTTCCCAAAGATGTAGTAGATGAGAATCCACAGCCGGTGTTTGTGTCGTGAGTTGGATATGTTTCGTGTGACGTTTGACCTTTTTTATTAAGGAGTTGGTCCAGGCTTCGAGGTTGACCGTGGATGGGGGTACAGTGTCTTTCCTGAAAGCATCCCAGTTCGTAAGGCGAGCTTTGCCGATGCGAAGCAGTGTCTTCTTATGGGTAATTTCAATTTGTATTATGACTGGTGATCACTGCCAAGAGTCTCTTCGAACCTGTTCCACGCAACTTGCGAGATGCCTCTGGTGAACGTCAAATCAGGATTTGTGTCTCTGCAAACACTGTTGCCAATTCTGGTGGGCGTATGGGGGTCATTCCGCAGAGTTAGTTGGTGATGCTGCATCGTATCGTGCACCCGGACACCCTTTTTGTCGGTTTTGATGTATCCCCAAGCAGTGTGGTGGGCGTTGAAATCTCCTACCAAAATAAGCTTGTGCCCTTGTGTAAACCGGTCCACTTCCCGCATGAGGGCTTCGGAGCCTGCCAGGGGATCTCTGTGAGTACTGTACAGCTAGATTGAGGACGAACAGGCTTTGCTCACTCTTCCTGTTAGGGATTACTTCAACGAAGGTGTGCTCGATGAGGCTGCTCACGTGATGCGGTTGTGCATTGAGAGATTTATGTACCAAAGTGGCTGTACGACTTGTAAAAAAAAGGATATGGCCATATGGGCGAGGCCTTTTAGCGGAGATAGCGTACAAGAAGGTCGGGTGAGCCGGCGCGGCACAGGCGGCAGCTGCTATGCAGAAACTTGCTTGTTATCGCACTATACCAGCCTTTATCCTCACGAAGTAGTCATTTCAGATACGCTATGTCAGGCTTATTATAGGAAAGACTATTTCACTACGCACGCTGGGGCAATTGGGATCGTGCCTCGACGCTGCGGTAGGGACAATGCACAGGACGATGCTTGAGCGCGCTATTGAAGCCCGATTTTGAAGCGACTCCACGCGCGGTGGTTTAAACAATTAGGATATTTGTAACCGCTTGTAATCGATATGCTGATCAGGGGCAACTGTTGCGAGCAGTGCAGCAGCGGTGAACTGCTATTCGCGTCAACTGCGGTTAAATTCGATCCACAGTTTCCGCGTATGTGGTCTTTATCACCTTCATCTTCGCGTCTGGATTTAAACGAATTAAGTGGAACGCTGTCAACTTAGGTACGTTGTTAGCGCTGCACTTCGTCTAGGTTCATCCATGCATGAAGCTAGCCTGCAGACGAAGGCCAATATATACTGTGCTTGAATATTGCCTAATAAACGCCAAATTCGGCATTGTGAATGATATAAAACAAAAATCGAAGGCAGTGTGCAATGAGCGCATCGCGAAACGGCGCGGTAAATAGTGTATCCCTTCGGCCCGCCCAGTGGTCTGGCTTGTCGGCTGCTATTTTGGCCCGCCGTGTGGATGCTGTCCCGGGCCGGACCGTGCGCAGTCGACACCACGTGACCGGTCCGCGGCCCCCTTCCTCCATGCGCGGCCCAGTCCGTGGTCCGTCTTGTAGTAGTAAGCGGTTTTATTGAATAAAATAACAACAATAATGAAGGAAGGAAAAGATTTTTGCCTGCCTTGGTATCTGCTATCGAAATGAACTGAAGCACTTGAACTGGCGGCGGAAATAAAGGGATAGTAAGGATCGATGACAGGTAGGAGAAATCAAAGAGGTGAGTGACAGGGAGAAAGGACAGTTTAGGTTAAAAGGTAAAGGAGTATAATACAATAATGTACATTCCACACAGTATGAGTTTGTTTGAGGCCCGCCCGCGATTTACTTAGCAGAGCACTCTGCACTGAGGGCGAGCCTCCACAATATGCATTACGTGAATAAAATAAAAATAAACACGCCAGCCGCGCGCGTGCTGTATCTCTGTCACTAAGAAAAGGTCAAACACACGCGCACAGCTCATTGCACTTGAATCGTGTCGTTGTGAGAATTGTGAGATTTAGTAGTATCTGGATACTTTGGCGAAATATATGTGTCATGAAATGTACGATCAATTAAGGGGAAATGAGGGTACTCGCTATAATACATGAAGGAAAGAAGTCAATAGTCGGCGAGGCCAAGGAAAGCGTTGGGGATCAGGAAGTGCAAACAAGGGGAGGAAAGCGCGGCCAACTTTCGTCCCGGCTAATTCGACGTACCTCCCAGCCTTGGAGGCCGAAGTGTAGGCAGTGTAGGGTGTAGGCGCGAGGAGGAAAGCCTCTCGCTCTGTCTATCCCTTTTCTGTCTCTTCTGTCTATCTCTTTTGAATTTGCTACTGCCGCGCCGCCGCCACCCCATGACCGTTGCATCCTTTCTCTGTAGACTGTTTGCACCGTGCTTCATTTAATTGAATGGTGGCGTGTGTTACGCGAGTTCTGCCAGCTGCTTCGCCGGTGTTGTGGGCATGCACTTATAGCACTTATAGTAGGGTCCCTAGAAATATTGCTAGTCTGTCGTCCGCCGGCCGCGGCGGGTGCTGCCGCTGAATGATCGATGCGGTGGCGCTGCGGTGAAGCGGAGTGCCACTGCCGGCGGAGCAGACGACGCGCGCGCCCGTGCGCTTCGAAATGCATTCGCTGCATATGCTCATTGTCAGGTGCCTTGTACATGCGATGCCGCTCTTTAGTCTTTGATTTCAGTTTAGTCGTAATATTGAATTCGCAGCCGAGTTGTTGGCATAACCAAGGATACGATTTTTTTTTTTTTTTTTCGTGAGCGAAGTTTTGCGCGCATGCCCCTGAGCCGATGTAGAAACGAAGCTGCTTTTTATACCCTATTATCCTGCTGAAGCTACCGGCGTTATGTACTGTAATGAAGACTTCTGAGGATTTTGTGCAAACGATTGCGCTTGCATGGAGGACTGTACTAGACGCACATTCTAGGCTCCAAGGACCATGTGTGCAAGCAATAGAGCGCTGTCGCCGGCGTTTTCATTCACGCTATAGTTTCATCTTAATATTCTTCGGACGTTTAGCTAAGTTATAACACGTATGTAGAACTAGAAACTTTCGGATGCATGCACAATTAAAGCACGCAAGATGGGAACCCGAGCCCTTCAACTCGCACCGCGCTTCAGGCAAACTGCTGATCGGCATTCTTTGGTGCTTAGGAAGCCTAGTAGCCACTCATCAGAGTATGCCATCACTTTTGTTGACTTGTATTTTGCAACCTCTGAAACATATTTTAACAGTCAGCTGTTAGTTGAGAGGAAGGGCACTAACATTTCTTTCAAACTCTGTCCTTGAAAGGTGTTCCTTTTTATTTTTCATTTCACCTAGAACTTTTACCAGCTTTGCCACCTTGTCCTTCGTACGACAAACTGCTCGAGACTTAAAAGTCTGTTTCTTAATTTTTTTCTTCTTCTTGACAGGGCGTTCTGAGTTAACTTTCGCAAGTATTTGCAGGCTATATGCAAGCTGCATCAAAAATATTGGTACAGTTCGTCGCAAATTAAGTAACGCCTATTGTAGGAGGGAAAGGTCTTGGTAATAGGCTTCAATCCGCTGCCAGGACACAAGCTGAGTTTCACAATGTCCTGCAGAAAATTAATTACCTCTTCTGTCGACTTTACAGCTATCTCCTTGACTTTGTTTCCTCGAATGCACACAGCAGCATTTATGGCAGCTTCACCTGTATCACTGCGATGGAACAGAACTCGCCGATTTGCGTAGATTGCCTCCGGAGATTCGTCCTCGCTTGAGTGGCACTATGCGAATGTTAATTGCTCAACATCAGAAATATCGACATTTGTCCCCAGTGGCGGGGGCATGCAGCTTTCTGCATTCCTGGGGCAAGCTCGCGTCACACGATCCACCACCGCTGTATTCTTCAACTGGCTCCACTGATGCTTCAGGATCAGTGCGCTTTTTTTCTTTCTCTGCAGGTCTCCCTGCTGACTGTTTTTGCTCGTACAAGTGATCCTTTCTCTTGAGAGGCAGGGGTTTCAACAAGTATTTTGGAGTGTCAGGAAACAGCATTGAGATGGTATCCTTCGTGAGTTGCGTAACATCCCGGGGAATCTCAATTACCTTTACCTGTCTTAAAACTTCGCTCAATAAAGCAGGGTTTGAAGTGTCGCTCACAAACGTCAACACTAGCTTATTCGTGTTACAGTAATGTGAGGGCAACCCCGATCCGGATCCTCCGATATTTATATCAACGTCCAGGATTTCCTGTCTGAAACTCACAAATAATGAGGAAGATATTCACCCCTTGTGGGTTTGCCCGCCACTGAAGCCGACAATATCGGCAGGGCCTTATCATCGTTCTCTCTTGAACTTTATTAGAACACAGCCAACCTATTTTCTTCCATTTATTACGCCTTTTAATTTTCGTTTTACATATTCATTTATGCCCTAGCTGAGGCAATAAACAATGTTATTGGCTTTGCCGCCGCGCTTGATGTTGCATTCCCACTCTTGCCTCTTCCCTGCGTCTTTCGGTGTCCTGAAGAGAGAGCATTTCACTTTGCACGAGCGCTACCCGCTCTTGCACCCGGGCAAGAAACACCTGCTATCACGCTTTCCCCGTTTTCTGGACATGACGCGATCACACATCCATAAAAAAGGCACACTTGCACACATGCTAGCTAATTTGCGCGCATTCCGGCTCGCGAGCGAAAAGAAGTGCACGTGGTGCACGAGCCTTGCCACGGCACCAACGGATCAGCGCGGCGCAGACTCGCAGTACGGCACAACCGCCACAGCACCACGTACACAATGCGACCACGCTCCGAATGCGTGCAGCGCCCCCTGCGCTTTCATCCGGGATGCGGCCAACCGGTTCCATAAGGAACCCCGCTCGTACGGCAGACTAGCAAATACTTCTAGGGACTCTACCACGGCCGCTCAATGGAGGCGCACTTGGGTACGGCCCGTCGCGTCGCTCAGAAGAGCCGTATTGCGCCTAGTTCTCATCGCCACCGCTGCGGCGCCACCGCTCCGGGACGAGTCCGGGCGGAGAGCTGCGCGCAGCCGCCGTGGCTGTGCTTTCGTTTCGGCGTCCGCGTGGTCGGCGCTTGCTCAATTTAGGATTATGAGCGGCGTTTCACACATTATGTGATGCTATGTGCAAGTTTGCTATTGATAAGGTGATAGCGGCAAGTCATCATCACTAGGCTTTTCCAAGTCATTCGTGGCCTTCCGTTTACAACGAGAACGAGGCAGTCGTGTGCTTCGCTGAGTGCGCACCCATTTAGTTGCGTTTCAACCACTGTAATAACGTATTAGATATTGCAATCTTGAAATCGGGGCATGGTCTGGGGCCATTTATTCAGCGTGCACTTTTCTGGAAACTTACAATTCAGGAAGTAGCGTTCAACATTATTTTCAGCCTGTTCCTCCGTTTTCACTGGAAATAATATTCAAGTCGGTACCACCACCAAAGCATACTAGCTAACACAAACTGTTGCAAAAGAAACAACACAAGACAGCCAGTTCAACGACACGCCCGCAGTCTCAGGCAATTTTGATGCACAGAAGACACGCAAGCTTATTCTACAAGCGAAGAACTTTTCTCGAAACAGGTTTATTTGCAAGCGTGATTTTTTCCACTGTCTAATTGATGTTGCCTGTCCAGTTGGTCAGCAGTGGTCGCATTAGTTTGGTTAGGTCCCTATAGTGTGACTGCGGTCTGCTCTCTCGCAAATCAACTCCGGAAATTGCACAAAATAGGGAAGAAGGGATGAAACTAACATGTTGCATAGCTTGCTGCTTCTTATGGCCTGCGGGCACTTCATCACCTTGCTAACAAAGGTGCATGGTGATTTTCAGATACCTTAGACGTCCATCATCAAGAATTTTGATAAGTCCAGGGTTTTGCAGGAATCACAAGGCACAAAGTTAATAAATGGATGGGGACTAATAAAATAAAATTATTGACACTCTAAAGTAAGCACTAGGAGTTATTAAAAACTTTGGTAATATATAAATAATGCAAACACGGGCAGGCACTGAAAACAATAAATAAAAATGTTTCATGAGATTCTGTAAAACTATTTATACTTTCTCTTCAAATGGACGTGCAAGGTAACCAGCCAAGAATGGGATCGGTGCTAACTCTATGTCAGCTGCAGGTTCACACCACACATGAATGAATCCAAGCTGACTCGAAAACTCTCTCGCAGCAGACGTGATATGGCAGTTGGCAAGGTACTTTCATAATCACGAATGCCAAGTTTTATAGCTGCCTATTGTTGACAGGTGCATTCGCAGACGCTTGCAAGATGCCAACCTGCACAAAGCATGGCAAAATGTGTATAATCTCAGTCGTTATATTTTTTTTGCTAGTGGTACCTTCAGTATTTTCTCCGAGGTGAAAACTGCAGCCCTTGTGTCAACTTTGTCGTTCCCGCTTTTGAATTGCCTTAGGCTACTAAAAAGCGATACTATATACCCGCTTTCAGAGCCTGCTTTAGGGCGTATCGGAAGCTGAAAATAAGATTCGGTTAAATGCAATGCACTAGTAAGGCACACAGAATACATTGTTGTAAGATACTTGATGTGATCAAGAAGGTACTTAATTAGCGCCACTGTGGATCTGGTTGTCATGATTGTTGCTTCGTACGTTTGTTTGGTTAGCCTTTGCTTCTACGTGCCTCCTTGGACCTGAATGTCTTCGATATGGCAAAGTCCCACTCTAACCAAGAGAGTCGCTCGTCATCTGACAAATAGAGCGGCTCCTCTTGGTGTCTCCATGGCTTCACTTGTGCGATGTTGGGCAAAGCATACCATTTTGATATCATCGTCATAAAAGTGATCGTGGCGCAGCTATCTTGAAACACACATGCTTCAGGATGACACGGGGGGTTGTCCAGGAGGAAATAAAGTGTAGCTATAACAAGTGGGGAAAATAAAGCTATTGACCTGCGCACATTAATTTTTTCAAGGTTGTTTGGCTCAACATGAGCCCGCGTGAGTAACTTTACCTGTAATGTGGGCAATTCGGGAACACGGAGGGGACAGCTGAAGGAAGCAGGTTCTTCAGTTTTATGTTCTTCCTTTAATCGTCACCTGTGAAGTACAGTGAGCATACCAGTGACTTGTCACTCGGCTCCCACCGGCTTCCTTTTCTGTGCTAGCCCTCCCGAGATATGTTTTTCAGCCATGCTGCTCGACGTTGTGAATCGAAAGGGAACTCATGGTAACCAATCTTTTCTTGCTTTCATGGTGCACAGCGGCACACAGCAGTTGCCTGGCATGGTGCTGCATACGCTTAGGACGCTGTTGACACAGGCACCCGTACCGTTGAAACGCATGCGGAACTATCAGAACCACGCGGTTATGCTGGGTAGTCAAAACGATAACACGCGCCAACCCAACCAGCGCGCTCCTTCCGCGTCGTCTGCTCGTCCGTGCCCGGCGTGCCGGCGGCGCTTTGTCCCGGAGTGGTGGCGCCCCCGCGGAGAATGACGGCGGAAACTGTAACTTCTCCCAATACGCGCTTCCCCAGCCATTGAGGCGCGACGCGACGGGCCGCACCAAGTGCGCCTCCATTGAGCGGCCGTGACTCTACTTATAGGCACCGTGCAGGAGTAACTCGCGGCGCGACGCGCCCGCCCCT
>JAJIZL010087729.1:0-10217 GCA_023969395.1 Amblyomma maculatum | reverse complement strand
GGCCCAGCGGCGACGTCCAGAAGAAGTGAGCTCGAAACATTTTTTTTTTTGTCATGTGATGAACTCTTACCTTTGGGCAGATGTGACGCCCTTTCTATTGATGTGCCTTCTGCTGATGTCAACTAGTCCAAAAGAATGTTTTGCTTAGGTCTGAATATGTTATAGTTTGTGAATAAAACCTGAATTTTCACTTTTACACCAAACCTGACTTGTTTGTGTTCTTACCTTCGTGGGCTCCTTGCCTGCGCACGAGTCTAGTTAAATGGCTAGTTTCGCTAACACGCCGTTAAATATGCCGAACACACATCTCCTTCGGAACGTCGTCTTCTCAATCGGAAGCGATTTCCTTATCTGCCCATCCAGCTCGTTTCTGACGTTCTGGCGAAGGTGGTCAGTTTTCGTGCCGGGCATCTTTAATGCGCAAAAGGTGTGCATACCGCGTTTGACGTTGGGGTTTTACGCGAGAGAAGGATCGCGTGTCGCTGAAAAGTCAGCGTTGTCCTTTGTAACGCGAAAATCGACGATGCATGAAAGAAAAAAAGTGAAAAACATCCTCCGTGTGTGTGAAGCGTTATTGCGTAGTTAACGGTGGAGTCCCCCGCATTCCGCAGAACGCGCACTGGGTGCAAGTTTCAAGCGGCGTTCGAGCTTACTGCTGACGTCATCGCTACGGCAGGCCATAAAAGAAAATATACAAAAAAGTTAAAAACTGCGAAAAACTATTTTAATGTGTGCGAAACGCTATTGCGTCTATCCCTTAATGGCGGAATTTGTGTCCCATAATTTTCGGTTATGTATGTTATAAATAGGGACAGACGTAGCATGAACTGCTTAAAGAGCTATTTTGCACGGGCCGCAGCAAACTTTAGTTGGAGTGAACTCCACATGCGGCCTGAATACCACTACAGTCGACATGCACGCGTAACGAAAAACGTTTGCAGTTACTACGCATTACCTGCTGCCGTTGGCGTTCGGCTTACCCGCTCAATCTGGCCTCGGAAAAGTGCGCAGTACAATAAGTTACCCAGCGTCGATTTGGTTAATTAACCACGTCTTCCAATTTCCTAAAGTGGTCCTGGTTAGAAGATTACAATTCGCTAGCAAATCCAGATTCTATAGGAATTTACGAAAGAACAGTCGAGCGGTTAGAAGGAGCGGCACGTCTTTTCAAGAGCATTTCGAGGGGGGGGGGGGGGGGGGGGTGGGTGGGGGAGCTACAGATGCAGAGAGCGGTTCTAGACTGGAGCACGTAACCGCTGCACGTACAACTGCCCAATAAAATCCTAACAGCAGAATGAAAAGGTGTTACTTAGCAATTAGCTATCTTGCGTGTGTCGCCTCAAGGTATGATCACCTTTTTTCTAAGTTATGATGTACAATTCATGTTAGTTTTCGTCATTCAACATGTTTTGATTCCGTACGTAAGTTTCAAAAGGTAAAAGCGAAAATAACATTTGAATTTTATTTCCTTTTGGTTATTATTTTTGCTTGCGCATCAGTATCTGAATTTTCGTCTGCTCTCAGATTAGGTGGCCAGACAGGTTTACGTTTTTCGCATAGTCTGTAAGAGATACGCTTAATTTTTGTATCGTACTCTAAAGATCTGCGCTGGGCTAAAAAACGCGTGAACTTAGTATTTTTTCGTTCCTTTCTCAGTATCTCTGCCACGATTACCGTTTCTCCAGTGATCCGACAGCAGTTAGTGCTACGGCTCCATTGGACAAAATTTGACTCCTGCAGCCGTTGGCACTTCACTTAATGTTGCTCACTGCTGTTGGGAGGCGTTGGCTTTCGTATGTTGCTGGCGTTGCCGTCTTTAGCTTATATATCCTAAATGTTTATCGCAATATATCGCGGCAAGCGCGTATCGGCGGCGACAGACAATGTGGGTCCCGAATCTTGAAGGCTTTACTGCGTTGGATCGTCTGCTCGAGGTCGCCCGTCGAGCAGACGATCCCACTTTGCACTGCAGACGACCACCAACCTGGCGAACCGGCTATTCAAGCGTGGCTGCGCAGCATGCCCGTGGCCTCCGTCACGCGTGGTCTGCCTGCGCCGGGAAGCCAGCCGCGCAGCTGGTTGACTTGCTGCGTTTTTGTAGTGCACTTGTTTCTGTATTTCGCTGCCCCTTTTTGTTCTTTGACTGGAGCACAACGTTGTGCTATCAGGCGGGGAGGAGGATCTGGATTCACGCAATGAATTGCGTCGTCCCGGAAAACTCTCTCTCTCTCTCTCTGCTTGAGTGCGCGCCTCTTTCCGGCGTCTGCGCGCCGGTTTCGTATCTTGGTTTTCTCTTTGTCTGGCGCGCGTCGCGTCGATTGTGGTTGTCCTGCTTCGTATCTACGCCGCTGGCATGCGCGACGGTGGTCATAGTGCCACCTAAAAAGGGACAGAATTTACAGACTAATGTCTAGGAGTGCAACCACAACCAACCGTCTCTAAGTACACTTCTCAATAGATGAGAGGGGCGAGAGCTATGTACGAACCAAATCGGACATTAGGCAGAGGTTGCTGAACCTGGCTGACCAACGCTGTGAACTGGCCACGCCGTCAACGTTTTGAGATCATCTGTGAGCATTACGCGCCCTGGCGTGAATGAACCGCGTCACGGAGCTGAACCCTCTGTACGGCAATGTTGTGCGTTGTCTGCGCTGACAATTTTAATGACATTCTTGCCGAAAAAACTATGGAGGGCTTTATTCGATCTTCCTAACAATTATCCGTAAAATATTGAAGAAATGGGCCAGATACATGTTATGTTTAATTCATTCGACTAATGAAATGCAAATATATTCGACAGCTGTTCGAAAACCGCGAATATTCCACACCCTTTCTTAATAATGAACTGCTCAAGAAAGCCTTTTTTTTTTTTCTTTTGCATACGAAGAGCTCAGTAAATCGTACCACCGCCTTATCGAGGTTTGTTCTATGGGAAACTTGTGGATGAGGAGGGCGCTTTGGTATTAACGTGATGAATTTCTTGAGTCTTATTTTCTCAAAGAAATCGGAAGAAAAACCGAGTTTTTCATGGCAAATTGCATCCTCAGGGCAAACTGTCTTCGCAGCTACTCGTTAGTTGCGAATGTGGGGTAACAATGTTAAGCCATGGTTAGAAAAAGCTACGTTACGTATATTGGACTCCCTGCTGCAAACATTTCAGCCAACTGTTAATGGAATCAATTTACAACTTCCGCAATGACACTTTATTCCTGACACCATGCAGTGTTTACACCCCTGGCTAGTTGGTCTTTATCGATTAATTGAAGGTTCTTTTAGGCAATATAACTCCTAATAACGCTCAGGTAGTTTCACTCGCCCAATGCGCTCAGTATTTTTATTATCTCCATTAGTTTTAGCCTGGACCCCCTATGTACCGTGCTCGTAAGCTCCGCTTTGCGAGAGGACGAGCTAGATATGCTTCGACTTCAGAAGTGGCAGATGTGGGGTGTCAAAATTATACATGTTTCTTGGTAAGGTGAGCGTAGCAAGTATAGCATTGCACACATGAGTTGGACATGACTTTAGTCATGAATCTGCAGCAACGCCCGCCGAACAATTGATAACAATGAACTGGATACGCTGAATGGATCTATAGACTATATACTCGCTTTTAATAATGTACGCTTCGTTTTACTTTCACTAGCACCTGAACAATACGATTGCAGTTTATCGATCTCCAATTCCGTAAAGCCACGCACTTTCATCTCCTAAACCTTCGCTACATATCTCACCAGAAAATATTTGTACAATAATCTTGATAGAACCTCGCGATGAATTCCGAAATAAGACGAAACATAAAAAAAGAAATATTGCAGTCACGTGCAAATTGCAAACATTGAAGTCGCACACACAAAAAAAGAAAACTGAATTATATTTTGCTGCGTTTTCAACATTTGGCTCTGTACTGAGTAATGTTCAACATGGAGATTGGTTGGATTGGTAAAACGTTTATTGGGGGCCTGCAGTAGAACGTGCGCCCGCGCTCCGGACGGGGCCTACGTCGTCCTCTGGGCACCGGCCGCGCGGCCTGGGTTCCCGCTCGCCGTGGCCGGCTCGCTGGTTCCCTGCCGGGCCAGCGCCTTGATGACCTGCTGGACGGCCCAGAGTTGTTCCTCTTGATTGTCGCTCCCTGCGGCTGCTTCCAGTCGCGGCGGGATCCTCCCAGACTTAGCTTCTTCCTGGTACTTGCTACAATTCCACAGCATGTGTGCGAAGCCGGCCGTCTCCGTTCGGCAGACTCTGCATTTGTCTGTCGGGTGCGTCTCGGGATACATTCTATGCATCAGCGATGGGCTGGGGAGTGAGCCCGTCTGTAGCTGTCTGAATAAAACGGCTTGCTCTCGACTGAGCCCCGAGCAAGGGGGTGGAAGAGTTCTACGAGCTAGGCGGAACACCTTGGTTATTTCGTTGTAGTCGGTCATTCGGTCTTTGGTGCTGAACCACAGCGGCCAGTCGACCGAGGCGCGGTCCGTTAGCGCGCGCGCCTCGGCGTGTGCCGTCTCGTTGTGGTTGGCGTTGCGGTCTGACGCCTCGCCTTCGTGCGCCGGGAACCACTTGATTCTCACTTGTCTGCTGCCATCGTCGTTCTTGGTTGCCTGCAGTATGCGCACAGCTTCTTTCGCTATCCTGCCTTTGGCGTAATTTCTCACCGCCTGCCTCGAGTCGCATATCACTGTGTGGCAGTCGCGGTCGGCGATGGCCACCTCCGCTTGCTCTGCCTTGGTGCATCTCGCGCTGGCGGTCGTGCGAACGGTGCCGGTCGCGTCGACGACGACTGTCGTGAACCCGTGTATCTTCGCGTACTCAGCCGCGTCAACGTAGCGTGCGTGTGCGTCGGCCGCGTGCAGGTCTATCAGCGCATTGGCCCTCGCTGCTCTCCTCCCTTTGTTATACTCCGGGTGCATGTTCTTCGGTACCGTGCCCACTCTGATGTTGCGCCTGATCTCATCGGGGACGTGGAGCTACGTCTGCTCACTGCCTTGATATCCAATTCCCAGGTTGTCCAGGATTTTCCGGCTGGCCTTGGTCGTAGACAGTCTTTCGAGCTGTGCGGCACGTTGGGCCTCCGCTATCTCCTCCAGCGTGTTGTGCACCCCTAGCTGCAGGAGGCGTTTGGTGCTCGTTGTTTCGAACAGTCCCAGTGCCGTCTTGTAGGCCCTGCGGATGAGTATATCTATCTTGTTTCTCTCTCTCTTCTTCCGCTTGTGGTAGGCTGTCACGTACGCTACGTGACATATGACGAACGAGTGGATCAGTCTGATCAGGCTCTCTTCCCTCATTCCACTTTTCTTGTTCGTGACTCGTTTGAGTAGTCTCGTGGCGTTCGCCGCTTTCGCAATGAGCCGGGTGACGGTCTCGCCGTTTGTGCCGTGCGTCTCGATCGTCATCCCCAACACTGATCTTGTTGACTCTTGGGATCGCGTTTCCCTTTCTGGTCTTGACTTTGATTGCCTTGTACTCTCTCGGGCTGCTCTTGGGTTTGCGGTGCTTGACGGGGAGCTCCGACTTGCTCGGCGAGCATCTGAGCCCCGTTCCGTCGAGTTGGTCTTCGATCGCATCAACGGCCGCCTGTAGGGTGGATTCGATGTGGGCATCGCTGCCCCCTTCCACCCACAGCGTTATGTCGTCCGCGTATATCGTATGTCGGACTTCCTTGATGTTCCTGAGCCTTTCGGCCACTCCTATCATTACGAGATTGAAAAGCACCGGCGAGATGACCGATCCCTGAGGTGTGCCTGTGCTTCCCAGCTTCTTCTCCTGTGTTTGGAGGTCCCCCGCTCTGAGCTCGGCCGTTCTGTCCGCGAGGAAGTCTTTGATGTAATTGTATGATCTCTCTCCCATGTTGAGTTTCGAGACTTGGGATAGGATCGCTGAGTGCTTCACCTTGTCGAAGGCGCTCTGCAGGTCGAGTCCCAGTACTGCTTTGTTGTTGCCACTGTTGCCGTCGATGATCTGGTGCTTGAGTTGTATCATGGCGTCTTGGGTACTTTAGATGCTGCCTGAAGCCAATGATCGTTTCCGGGTAGAGATCTTCTTTCTTGAGGTATTCTTGCCACCTGTTGAGCAGGACGTGCTCCAACACCTTGCCCACGCAAGATGTGAGCGATATGGATCGGAGGTTATCCGTGTCGGATGGCTTGCCCGGCTTGGGGATCAGGATGATCTTGGCCTTCTTCCACTGCGTCGGCAGCGTTCCCGTTTTCCAGCATTTGTTGCAATAGCTCGTGAGGCTTTCTATGGATTTGTCGTCGAGGTTCTTAAGCGCCTTGTTGGTGATGCGGTCCAGCCCGGCAGCCGACCTGCTGTTGAGGTCCTGCAGTGTCGTGCGAACTTCTTCTACGTCTATATCTCTGTCGAGACGGGCGTTGGGCAGCCCCCCGTACAGCCCATAGCACTCCGTGGGCGTAGTCGGCAGGTATCTGTCGCTGATGCGTTTCGTCACCTTATCGACGCCGTGTTAAGTGACTTCTCGATGGATGAGTTTCGCCAGTCGGTCCCTTTGGTGTGGTGACTTAGTCTTGGTTTCGTCGAGCCGATGCTTCAGCAAGTTCCATGTTTTCCCGTTGTGCATCTGGCTGTCGGCAGCGTTGCATACCTCGTTCCACTGTTGTGCACATAGCGTGCGACCGTGGTCCTCGATTGCTCTGTTGAGTTCTGCTACTTTCTTTGACCGCTTTCGTGAAACGTGCTCTTTCTGGCTCTATAGCCTTTCTGAAAGTTCCTGAACAGGATAGAAACGGTAAGGCACCGACTTTGTATATATACACCCTCTGGGAAAAGTTAATGGAATGAATAAATAGCAAAGTATATTAATTTCACCATCGTTTCTGTGCGCTGCTTATAACTGAAATACGCTTCATAATGTAATTAGTACTAGAATTAAGACTGTCCAACAATTAGTCATAGTAACGCGACAGCTTTAAAGGCTGTTTCGCTCAAAAATTGGCGCTGTGGGCGAGAAACCACGCCCACTGCTCTTGAGATGACATAACCTGGGTTGGTTGGTTTCACATCTTTTATTTCCATCGGAAATGGGCGTCCTCTTCCCCGCCCCCGGCACGCGTGCCGGGGAAGACGGGGAGTCGTGCGCCCGCGGATTAGAGGCTGGCAGGTAGCCCTTGGCTTGTTGCGGCCTCTTCTGCCAGATGGACGTTGCGGTGTTGGATCGCAGGGTCCGCGCTTCGCAGCAGGGTATCCCAGCCTACTTTACTTGTAATATTTTGTCCTATCCCTATTACGTAAAATACTTAAAAATACTTAAAATACTTACAAAAGATCATTGTCCCTAAGGTGTGGTAGCGCGTGAAACGCCCTGGCCGGGTTCATGAAGGTGTTAGTTTGTAGCCGCCTCCACGCGACTAGCTTCTCTATTATTTAGGCTAACATGTGACGGGGATCCCAGTTTATAATGGTCGATGATTTCCGTGTAATTTTGCAGACACTCGTCGTATGCCCAGTGTTCGGGGGGCTCGACGGCTACCCGGAAGTCGAGAGCTCGGGCTAGCTCGTGAGCCGCCTCGTTACCAGGGACGGCAGCGTGAGCGGGTGTCCAAATTAACTGAATTTTCCTATTCAGCGTTCTTTGGGTGAAAATTTTGGCTGCCTCCGGCGCTATCCTCCCCTTTCCAAAATTTTGAATGTCAGTTTTGCTGTCGCTAATTATGAACTTGGTCTCTGTTCTAGCGCTATCGCAACTTCCTCCGCAGTCTCTATGTTGCGGCCTCTGATGGCTGCCGCGGATACCGGTGCCCCTCGGCCATCGACTACCGAGGCTGCCGCCGCACCTGTTCTGCCACTTGCCCATCAGCATAGACTACTTCCTTCGCTCCTATTTTCTTGAACCGTTGATCTAGAACTTCGGCTCATTTGGCACTTCTTTCGACATCAAATTCTGGATGCATGTTTCTAAAGAGGGGGGGGGGGGGGGGGGCTACCAAGGCGTTCCTGCTTTCCCTACTGATTGTGATTTTTTTTTTAACTCCTCTGACTGGGTTGAGGCCTACTTTTGCAAAATCACCCTGCCCGTCTCGGTCGTGCTTATTCTCTTTACCCGGGAGACTCGCACTGCCTCCGCCAATTTTGTCCACGTGTTATGCACCCCGAGTTCGAGCAGTCGTTCGCTCGAGGTACCCATGGGCAGTCGTAGCGCCTTCTTAACACATCTTCGGATCAGACAGTCTAATTTCTCTTTTTCTCCGGCCTTGATGCCCAGGTAGGGCGTGGCGCAACTGATTCTGTTTATCAAGTACGCCTGGATTAGTTTTAGTAAATTTCTCTCCTTGAGGCCTCTTCCTTTAGTGACGACCCTCTTCAAGAGCCCGAGGGTTTGCATCGCGTAACTTTCTAATTTCTTCAGGACATCTCCGTTATGGCGGAAGAGATTGGATGACTACCCCAAAATCCTTATCTGATCTACTTTTGACCCCGGTTTGTCCTCTACCTGAGTATGAAACTCCTCGCTATTCTTGCAGTGGAGGCACTTTGGGTTATATGCGAACAACTCCAATTTTTGCGGGGAGCACGAAAGTCCCCTTTCAGCAGCGTAATCGACAATAATTTCGGTCGCTGCCTGCAGGCGTTCCTCCGTACTCGCATCGCTCCCCTGGTTAATCCAGAGGTTGATATAGTCCGCATACATGCTAAAATCAAGGCGCTAAATTTTGACATGACTGCGTTGGTTGTACAACTTTTAATTCCATCGGAAATGGGCGTTCTCTTCCCCGCCCCCGGCACGCGTGCCGAGGAAGACGGGGAGTCGTGCGCCCGCGGATTAGAGGCTGGCAGGTAGCCCTTGGCTTGTT
Organism: Amblyomma maculatum; assembly: GCA_023969395.1. Classification (NCBI taxonomy): domain Eukaryota; kingdom Metazoa; phylum Arthropoda; class Arachnida; order Ixodida; family Ixodidae; genus Amblyomma; species Amblyomma maculatum. Next base: position 1,416 of record JAJIZL010087729.1, on the reverse strand, counting down.
GCGGCCTCTTCCGCCAGATGGACGGTGCGGTGCTGGATCGCAGGGTCCGCGCTTCGCAGCAGGGCATCCCAGGCTTCTCTACTTGTAATATTTTGCACTATCCCTGGAGATTGTGGGCACTCCCAAATTATGTGGTCGAGGGTTCCCCTCGCCCCACAGTGTTTGCACAGATCATTGTCCCTAAGGTCTGGTAGAGCGTGAAACGCCCAGACTGGGTTGGGCTAATTGTGTGACGTAAGGAGACCACGTGATGTTCCAAAGCTGGGATGAGCTGCCAACTCAGGTTTCTCATTTGAGGCGGAAAGGAACTTTATTTATTTCGGTGTGTTAGTGTATGACATAGATGGACGCAGGTAAAAGTTAAAAGGTCAACAATTCATGGCGGCCTGCCTTGATAACGTTGGAAAGAAGGCTTATTGTTGAGAATCCGGGAAAATAGCAGTAAAAACAGCACATGGGAGCAGTTAAAGAAATAGAATCACACGTCCGGTGACAATCGGGCTGTAGGCGTCCAAAACATATATACCACGATAATCGCTAAGCTTCTATAAGCGTACGAGCGGTAAACGACCACTGGGTGTTTGTATATGCATAAGTGCCATGATACTGATGAAGCGCTGCAGCTCTTGGGAAGAAGAGGAGAACGATAAGGGGTACTTTGTAAAGGATGGGGCAAACATTGCAAACAACGGTCGGAACGCGGGGCGGTGACCGCGTCCCGTTCCTCGCTGGCGGGTGTTCTCAACGGCTCTGCCACGAGCATTAGCGAGGAGACCTTGGAAAGCAAAGTGCCTAGAATAAAGGGGGGGGGGGGGGGAGAAGTCGGGAAAAAAAAATGAAACTCAGAAATAAAGAGGTGGTATACCAATGGCACGATACTGCAAGCTCATCATATGCTGACAAATATCAGCTGTTGAATGAAAGGCAAGACGAGAGATTACGACGACCATTTGTGCACGTCGCACTGTTTTTCGGCACAGGTGTCGTATATGTCGCAGCTGAAAGCTGCCACGTTCAGCTTTAGCGGAGAAGTAGGCTGACGTGAAGAATAAGTGTATGTAGAAGTGTCATTGAGGTGGGCATTGCAGAGCAGTGTGAAAATATTTTAAGTGTATACCTATTATGTGGTTCCGCAAGGAACGCGATTATCGGCAGTGGAAAACTTAAAAGGGAGGAGAAAACTCTTTTCCTCACTTATCAATGAGAAATCTCTCCCATTCCTTGTCCTTTGCCTGGTCGAACAAGTTCCGGAAACTGTGTTGTGCAAATGAACCCCCTGGACAGCCCCTTTAATTGTTTGGGCTAGAAAAGCACTCCCGATTTTTGCTGCCTAATACTGTAACTTCACAAATCGAACCAAAGTCGTATTTACACACACACACACACACACACACACACACACACACACACACACAC
>JAJIZL010087713.1:0-12110 GCA_023969395.1 Amblyomma maculatum | reverse complement strand
TCTCTCTGGGTGCTGTCCGCTGAGATGAGAGGGGAGGGGGAAGGAGGGGCCGTACTCTCACCCCCGCGCTCTCCGCCACAGCACCGGAGGAAGGAGGCCAGAATGGGAAAGATGAGGGCTCCCCGAGAGAGAGAGAGGGTGTTCGCCGCGTCGTGCGGGCGAGGGAAATGTTGAATTCCCACAATTCCCACATTATATATATATATATATATATATATATATATATATATATATATATATATATATATATATATACAAACCTCGTGTCAACAGAGCTCTCAACGTATTCCTTTTATTTCTTTGAGGATCATTTCATGGTCCATGTTTTGCACGTAACAGTGTCTTTCTTTCTTTCGGCATGGGATGGGGGCAAATGTAATTTCTTATATAGAAGTGGAGGGAGTGTGCTGAGATTCATTATCCACAAGAACTCTGCATGCCAAAGCAAACGAGCATGCGAAAAGAATTGAGAAAGAGAAGGTGAGCATGGCTCCGATCCATGGCTTGCCGGAGCTACTACTCAATTATAAAAGAGCGGATCATGTGTTTTGCGCTGCCATCTTTGACTCATTGCAGAAGGCAAATGAGTTTGGGGTATAAAGTAAAAGGAGACCTCCGTAAGCAACCTCTGACGTATACAAGCCGGAGCAAATGATTTTCGCTACAGCTAGTGCTGTTGCGCATAAAAAGCTGTCAAGACTAAATTCATACAAAATACTTTTTTTTTTTTGTTTTAGTATCAATGCCCGATTTAGTAGTAACTGATATGGACTCGGCCCACTGAGTTCATCGTCGACGCGTCATTATGCTGGAATATAAGTCCGCTTCCGTTTTTACCGATAAGCGATAGATTACATCGATGTCTGGCGTAGTTATTTTTAGTCAAGAAATGATATCAATCTGGGGTGATGCATGGCCAAGCAAAACCTCCAGCACTTACACTCGGGGACACTTTTTCTTTGCAATGGGCGCAAAGGTAGGGAGGCGGGACTTTTAAACGTGTCGCTCCGCCATGTAGTTCGACCGCGCGGCTTTCAGCCTGCATAGACGTTGCACATCATTTCTTTCGTTTGCTTCGACAGCCAGCGTCTCTTAAACTTGACTCGAATCTTGTCTGGTGAAAATGCTTCAAGTCGTAGCGGAGTGAACGAACCAGAACCGGAACGACCCGAACAGGCGGCAGTCGCAATCTTGTCTGCAAAGTCGGGGCGTCTCTAAAACCCGCGACAGACATTACAGAAGAAAACCTGGTGGAACCAAGACAAGTGTTTTAGGCATAACAGCTTCATTTCGGAAAATCAGTTCTGTTATAAAAAATATACCGTAAATATACCGTAAAATATACCGTAAAAAAACCTCAACCACGACGCTGTTAACACACTGCATACATTATGTCAAAAGATTTGGACAACCCTGCAGTGGCCACAGGATTGGAGGAGGTCAGTTTATATCCCCATTCCAAAGAAAGGCAGTGCCAAAGATTGTTCCAACTACCGCACGATCGCGCTTATTTCGCATGCTAGCAAGGTGATGTTAAAAATCCTGCAAGGTAGGCTGCAGCAGTATGTGGATCGGGAGCTTCCGGACGTGCAAGCTGGGTTTCGCAAGGGCAGAGGAACTAGAGACCAAATTGCCAACCTTCGCTGGATCATGGAAAAAGCAAGAGAGTTCCAGAAACCCATTTACTTCTGCTTTATTGATTATGCGAAAGCGTTTGACTGCGTAGATCACAGCAGATTGTGGCAAGCTCTCCAAGAGATGGGAGTTCCAATTCACCTCATCTGTCTCCTCAGGAACCTTTATGAAGGGCAAGAGGCCACAGTCAGAACTGGGCATGGTCTTACTGATTAGTTTCCGATTGAGAAAGGGGTGAGGCAAGGCTGCATACTGTCGCCCTGCCTATTTAACCTATATGCAGAGTGCATCATGAGGAAGGCCGGTCTGGACGAGTCTTCAGCTGGAGTGAAGATTGCTGGAAAACGTATCAACAACCTTAGATATGCGGATGATACCACTTTAATGGCAGAAAGTGAAGTGGAACTCAAGAGACTTCTGATGCGCGTACAAGAAGAGAGTGAGAAGTTTGGGCTTAAACTGAACACTAAAAAGACGAAGATCATGGCGTCTTGCCCTATCAAGTCCTGGAGCATCAATGGACAAGAAGTGGAAGCTGTGACAGATTTTCTCTTCTTGGGCTCCAAGATTACCTCGGAAGGAGACTGCAGCCATGAAATTAGGAGACGCCTGCTTCTGGGAAAGAGAGCAATGGTTAGCCTTGACCGCCTAGTAAAGAGCAGAGACATTAGTCTGCCAACCAAGATCCGTATAACCCGTGCTATGGTCTTTCCAGTTGTGATGTATGGATGCGAGAGTTGGACTGTGAAAAAGGCTGACCGCCGAAGAATTGACGCGTTTGAATTGTGGTGCTGGCGAAGACTCTTAAGAGTTCCTTGGACTGCCAGAAGATCAAATCAGTCGATATTGTCGACCATAAACCCTGACTGCTCATTGGAGGGTCAAATTCTTAAGTTAAAGCTCATCTACTTTGGTCATCTGATGAGAAGAGAGGAGTCGCTGGAGAAAGATTTGATGTTGGGAAAGGTTGAGGGTCGCCGGAGAAGGGGTAGGCAGCGAACGCGATGGTTAGATGGCATTCTCGAGGCATTGCAGATGAAGCTATGTGATGTTAAGAAGATAGTGAGAGACCGGAAAGCGTGGCGTGACATGGTCCATAGGGTCACGAAGAGTCGGACACGACTGAACGCCTGAACTGAACTGAAATAACTAGCGCTATGATTTCAATTTGTTTTTGCAGAAACTACTCATGTAACTAGGGACATATATTCAGCTGCGTAGGAAGATGGTGCGTTTTGGCTCTGTAGCTTTAGCTCTATTGCCAAGAACAAGTGTCCCCGAGTATAGTTTCCTCCCTGAGCCGCGAAACGTTTTATTTTTCTTCAACTAGCAAAAGGCATGTCTGCCACTGCTCCCTCTCATATAGTCGCTCATAAATGAGCTCTTAGATTACCAATGTATGCATCGTCAGTTTCGTGAAATAGGGCAATGAGCACACACTATACAAGAGTATTCTTAGTGATGAATATATCCTGCAAGCATACGTTATCTATACAGCTTTTTTTAGACTTGTTCACCGCTTTAATGCGTCATACACGTCGGAAATTAACATTTACGAGAGGATAAACCACCTCTCCGTACACCATTTTTGAGGAGGATTATTTGGCTGTGTGCCTAACATCGAGGCAAACCGTAGTCTGCTTGGTTAGCCCCTATTTACCTCCGTCTCCTCCTTCTTTCAGCTTCACCACACTCATCGCATTGTGCCATGCAGGGCTCGCTGTTTACGTCTGGCTGCTTCCTCTTGTTTTCGTCCTGTATAGACGAAGAACTAGGCGGGAGCAGTAACTCGCGCACCGGCGCCAGTCAACGAGCTAAGCCAGCTGCCTGCACTATAACGAGTTACAACGGTAGGCAACCAAGCTGACGGCAAGTATTTTGGCACCACTCCATGACGCGCCCAGCATAACTTTAAGACGTCATACTTTCTTCCCTTCGAAAGCGTCTGCCTCTTCCGTTCATCCCTTCGGCGCCTTCTGCTATGCGAGCTAGTCTTCCAGATCCGCGACGCGTAAGCAAGATGGTCTTTATCCTCTCCATCTCTCTCTCCAGCGATGCACGAAGTCGTTAGCACGGCACTTAGAGGCAAAGCACGCAGCCTTGCCCGTCTCTGCCAGCAAAACTCTTCTTCGCGTTCCTGTTTCCCTCCTAAACACGGATGTTTCCGAACGGGACGAAGCAACGGACGTGCAAGACGATCAGCAAAACAAGAGCGCCGTTGCCTCCCCTCTTCCCCCGTCAACTCCGGCTTATACCGAAGTGGCGTACATACTGGAACAGGGGGCAGACGACGCCAATGAACAAACATTGCAAACGAGACAATCGTCTGGGCTTTTTCTGGGGCACACACAAAGGCAAAAATAAAGAAAGTAAAGACACAACCCCTCACGAGGGAATGCTGCCGCTGTCCGGCAGTTCGCCAGCATGGCCCCTGCATGCGCTTCAGCTTCGGCGGAGCCAGAAGGGGATGGAGTGTGACGCTGTAAAAAGCGAGCGGTGTTGAGGGGGAAACGTGAGTACGGTGACAGTAGTGCAAATGCTCTTCTTCATAGAAGCAAGCGGCACAAGAAACGAATGGCCTGCAAAACACGTCACATTCGATGCATTTTTACGACTTCTGTCCGCCCATCTAATAACGCTAATGGGTCAAAGCGCCTGTTTGTTCCTCCCCTCCGAAGCCTGCTCTCTGGTCCAGCCAAACGCCGGATCCCTTTCGGGCGCAAAAGTGGAGGGGCCGATGAGATGAGGAGTGCTGTCACTTTTTTTTTTTTTTTTTCTTTGCTGCGTCGTTGCATCTGCAGCAGAAGCAGTGATGTTCGTCACAGGCGCACGAACAGACGGGCGGACGGATGGACGGAACTTCGCGAGGGTGGCGCACCCTGTCGGCGATCGCGGGAAGCCGGCCAGAAATGATGGATCCCTTCACGGAGCCGCGAAGTTCGCGTCAACCGTGCCTTTGGCGCTCGCTCCTCGCGCGACGTTTTGGCCGGCTCTGCTTGGGTGACAAATCCCCGCGATGGGGACGAGTATGTAGTACGTGACGGCTAGTCTCCCTTTCACACGCCCGCTTGTGTGCTTGCATGGTGCCCTCGGGGATCAAAAGTTTTTCGTGGCACTCGACCGGAAAGACTGATATCGAGTCACTACTCATCTCGATTTCTACGGCAGTTTGCTGTATTTCTTTAGCTTTCTCGAACCTCCTTCCCACCTCGGTTTTCTTTCACTATGCCGCTGTATATACGCAGTATTGACAACACTTTTTGTGGTGGCACAATGCGATTGAGCTCGAAATCACTTCCTGTTTTTGAATTTATCTTGTGAATAAGGCGGAAACTGACGCGTAACCTGCACCAGCGCCATATCAGGCACTGCACGTGATTGGTTATCGATTATAGTCGTCGATGTCAACGCTTGTTTTAGAAAAAGCGCAGGGCGCCGACGCGTGTCTTTTGCCCTTGTGCTACGGACGCCTTTTCAAACATTCCGTCATTGATACCGGAAGCACTCTGGGGCTCCTTGTTATCATCAGAAGCCACGTTCGTTTGCAAACTTCAAAATTGTATGCCACCCCACCCTCTATTAAATAGCAATAGAAGCTCTGCGTGTAAGGGACAATGATTAGAGGACCGGCTTTTTGGTTTAGTTGGTTTATGGGATTTAACGCCCCAAAGCGATTCGGGTTGCGAGAGAGGCCTTAGGGGAGGGCTCCGAATATTTCGACAACCTGGGGTTTTAAGCACTGGCATCGCACAGCACGCGGGCGCCTTGCTTTTCGCCTCCATCGAAAAGCGGTCGCCGCCGCCGGGATTCGATCCCGCATCCTTAGGCATAGTAGTCGAGCGCCCTAACTGCACCACCACGGTGAGGGACCGGCTTTTTAAATGCTGTTCCTAATTTTAATGAGAAAGAATAGCCCCCTTATGCGAGAACCCGCCTGGTGTTGTTGTTGCCGTTCTTGAAGTAGGCGAATTGTCCTTGGTGGCATACTATACCACTCAAAATGGTGGCGAGAGGAACAGCAAGAAAATAAAACTCATAAAATAAATTGGTTGTAGTTCTAACTCAGGTCCTCTGAGCGCCAGACAGGTATACGAAAGTCATGGGCCATCAAAGGTAGTTCACTGCGTGTTACGAGCACTTATAGAGGTAACGCGCTGTGGTACGTATACGTTATAGGTGTATAGCCCCTATACAAACGGCCACACATGCCAACACCTTGATGAACACAGCTCAGTGCGGCAGGATGACCTACGCAAGGCAGCAAAATGTCCTGTCGATCTGCTCCTGTGTTTGTCTTTGCGCTGTTTGCCCTTTAAGATTTCAAGATTATTGATTCATGTTCATAGAGCTGGCATGGCTTCTAATTTTCCGCGAAAACCCCTCCTCAAGAAGCATCCTATTGTAAATATCAGTGTAGGCACGCGGTAACGTGGCGGACAGTATCATGTGTCAGCACCCAATCGCAATGGTCCCTTGTGTATACGTAGTACATCGATTGGCACCGAATTATTCGCGTGGTGTATGGGGATCGAACGACACCAACGAATGTCGTTGGAGTGACGGCGTAACAGGGTACGTCTGGTGCGTCACGGCTGGACCAGCCATGCCTGTGCTGGACAAAGTAAAGGCACGCACCAACTGGAACGAGGTCAGTGGCGTGTCTTTTCAGCAACAATAACGCCTCGCCAAGTTGGAATGTACCCCTAAGGCAGACCTTGGAAGAACCGGGGGTCATCTATCTCAACCATCATCATCATCAGCCGGATTATACCCACTGTAGGGTGAAGGCTTCTCACATATTACTCCAACTTATCGCAGTGCATAGTGCTAAAGAACTGTGCGAATGACTCTAACAAAATGTGTATTAACATTTTAAATGATGTATTCAGACGTACTGTCTGAATACATAGAAGCTATCTACAGTCAATAGAATGGCTATAGAATACATATTATTTGCTTGTCAACAGTCTTCCAATAACTGGCCATTGTTATTCAAAAGACCATTTTCATACAATGTTTTTATAACTCTATGATTGGCTTATTAACAGCGTGTATGAACACCCTATTGACTTTGTTTCGATAATTGACCATAGTAATACCAAAGAACCATGCTCATACAAAGTTACACTATCCACATTTGATGTGTCCAATAAAAATGCAGATTTTACTCTGTTCACATGCTTTAAAAGTGAGACTTTTCAAGGAAATAGAGGCAAATTCGTATCTTCATTCATTGCACAAATCCAGAGAAAAACTTGGTTTAATACCGCAACAATGACAACAACATGCTTTCGATGTGGTAGTGAGATGAAAATTTATCATGGTGTCACATAGAAAAATATTTGGTCAAAAAAGCTTTTGAGCTAATTTTACATGCTTTATGATCTAGCGTACGTCACACAGATCTATCATCACGTATTTGCCTCTTTTCTCTGTGCTAGCTGGTTTGTAAACACCGTTTCCTGTAAACATTTGTGCCTGCCAAACATTCTTTGCAGATATAGGTTACTGCTGTCTTTAGCTCTATTCATTTTCATCCTCTACATAGTTCGACATGCGCAACTTGGTTAATCTCAATGTCAGGGACCTGCAGAAAACCAAAGGACCATTTCAAATTTTTAGATTTGCACTTCATTATGTTTATTAAATGATCAGACAAGTAATCAGCAGCACTCTTAATTCCCTGCCCTTTCTATACATCAAGCAAAGAAACATGTTGAACAGTAACTTTATATATGCATGCAGCGAGTGATGCCGGTTGTCCCTGTTTTTCACGCTGGTTTTTCCCCATAGTTATGTTTATATTTGCCATAGCAGATTACATACACGCCTAAGTAATTATCGAAAGAGACTGGTTAAATCAAGTACCCGAGTGAGTACAAGAGCAATAACATGTGTAGGGGTGCATTTAATCAGGAAACCCATGCAGATGGATTGAGCTGCTCAAGAGGAACTTGCAGCGAAGCGTCAAAAGTAGAGAACCACCAATACAGCGACCAAGTTCTTCGTCTTCGGACGCACCAACGCGCTGGTGCACGCCGGTGACTGTATCGATGACAATTAGCACACTACAGCCCTCCCCCCCCCCCCCCCCCCCCCCCCCCCTAGAGGGACAAGAAGCCATCCTGGTGACTGGTGGTACCGAAAGGACAGAATTAAGGGTCGTAGTAGGGCTTCAGTGTGTTGACATAGACTGTTTCGCTGCCGCGGCGACGCAAGTCCGCAGAGGGTGCTCAACTACGTGATTGACGGCAGATGCTTGTTGCAGGACGTGGTACAGACCGTGATATCGAGCAAGCAGCCTCTTAGAAAGGCCAGGGCTTGTGGAAGGCACACAGAGCCATGCCAGAGAGTTCGGGAGATGTGAAGAAGCCTCGCCGGTGTCACGGTGGTGTTTTTGTTACGACTGGTTTTTCGTCGTAAGTAATCAGACGAGTTGACGCCATTATTCTGCGTACTTGACGGGGTCAGAGAGTGGCGTCGACTCAAAAACGATTCAGAAACAAGGCAGGACTATAATCATTGTGCAGGGTGGCTCGCGCCCGTAAAGAAGAAAGAAGAGAGAGAACCCAGTGGTGGTCTGTGTCGCAGTGTTGTACGCGTATACGTTACGAATGCAAGAACCTGGTCCCAGTTGGAATGCGTGTCGTTCACGTGTACAGGGCCAGCATGTCACTCCGAGAATACGGATGAAGCCTTCTATCAGGCCATTCGTCTGAGGGTGTAAGAAATAGCGGTGCTGTGAATGATGCGGCGTTCTTTCAGTAGGGCCTCAAGAGCGTCGGACAAGAATACGCGTCCACGGTCGCTGAATAGTTCATTGGGAGTCCCGTGGCGAAGAATCAAGTTCTTGGGAAGAAACAAAGCGACGTGTCGTGCGGAGGCAGAGGGTAACGATGATGTTTCGGTGTAGCAAGTAAGGGCCACGATAATCCACCGGTTTCCAGCGGGAGTAGTAGGAAGGGGGCCATTCCAAAGCGGTCAAACGGACTGGCAGGACAGGGTAACGGCTGCAACGAAACAGGGGACTTGTGAGGAGGAGCTTTTCGGCGTTGACAATATTGGCAAGAGCGCACGAAATGCCGTACAAATCGCTACATTGCCGACGAGAATTCGGCACCTGACGGCAGGGCCTTTCGCCAAACGACTCATCGTCGTACATTGCTTGGACGCGAGGGCCTTATCATCGCTCTCTCTCTTGAATTTTATTAGAACAGCCAACCTTTTTTCTTTCATTTAATACTCCTTTAACTTTTATTGCATATTCCATTATGCCCTGAGGCAATAAACAACGTTATTAAAAAAAAGCATCGGTACATTCCACGCCAAACATCGCAGACGGAGGCGCGTGTAGGTTTTCAATACGCCACCGTGGTCACACTGTGGGTCAGCATGGAAAGCAGCGCGAATGTCGGCGCGGAGATGACGTTGGATGACTAGGAGCCATTTCTGTCCGCCAAGCAGATAATTGCGGTGATAGATCAGGCCGTCACGAATGGAGAATGATGGAGTATGTTGCAGTTGCCCAAAAGAGAATCATGGTATTAGAAATTTCGGCAACTGTAATGCAGATACACTTTTCGTGATATGCAGAAGAAAAGACGTCAGACGGACTAATAAGAAATATGGCTGCCTTTCCCGCAGTTTAGAATCGAAGTAATCATCCTGTATAGGTTCTGTGGAGGCCCTGTCCCCTAAGTGACCGCATAATTAAGGCATTGTCAGCCGGGGTGACTACAGTCTTCTGCTGTGTCATATAACTCGCAAAGCGATCGCTTTCTGCAAGACGCTTTCTTCCTCTTTTGTCATCAGGCTTTATTGCTGCCATGCATGAGGATTCTATAAGCATGTCAAATTACAAGGTCGCCTACCTAAATTCGAAATCACTATTGAAATCATCATCATCACTTGACCCCTGCGAACTTCTTAACCTCATCCGCCTATCTAACTTTCTCGCCCTCTGCTACACTTTCCTTCCCTTGGAATCCAGTTTGGTACCCTAAGCGACCATCGGTTATCCTCTCTTCGCCCAACATGTCCTGGCCATGCCCTTTTCTTTTCATGCTTTCCACTAGAATGTCGTTAACTTGAGTTATTTCTCTGACCCACTCTGCACGCTTCCTATCTGTTAATGTTACCCTTACCATTTTTTGTTCCATAGCCCTCTGAGTTGTTCTCAACTTAAATAGAACCCTTTTCGTTAGCCTCCACGTTTCAGCATCATAGGTGAGTACAAGTAAGATGCAACTGTTGTACACTTTCCTCTTGAGCGATATACCGGTAAGCTGCTAGTCATGATCTGCGAATGCTTGCCAAATGCGCTCCATCCCAATCTTATTCATCTTGTTATTTCCTTTTCATGGTCCGGATCTGCGGTTACTACCTGTCCTAAGTAGATATGTTCGCCTACGTCCCACCAGGGTGGTGCAGTGGTAAGACGCCCTACTACTGTGCCGGAGTACCCAGGTTCGAATCCGACCTCTGCGGTTGCGTTTCGATGGAGGCGAAACGGAGTGGCGTCCATGTGCTGTGCGATGTCAGTGCACGTTAAAGAACCCCAGGTGGTCGAAATTTCCGGAGTCCTCCACTACGGCGTCTCTCATAGCCTTAGTCGCTTTGGGACGTTAAACCCCACAAACCAACCAACATATTCGCCTACTACTTCCAGTGATTCGCTACCTAACGTAAGCTGCTGTTCCTTCCCGAGGCTTTTGAACATTACCCTATAGTCTTCTGCGTATGGAATTTCTAGCCTATACCTATCTACTTTTCGTGTCTAGGTCATCAATAATTTTTTGCAATTCATCTGCTGAGTTACTCAGAAGTCAGCAAGGCAATGTCATCGGCAAATCGCAGATTACTGAGGTATTCTCCATCTACCCTTATCCCTATCTGCTCCCATTCCAAGTCTCCGAATACTTCCTCTAAGCAAGCCGTGAATAGTAAGTACTGGGGAGATCGTGTTTCCTTGCCTAACATCTTTCTTTATAGGAATTTTGTTACTTTCTTTATGCAGAACTATGGTTGCTGTGTAGCCAGTATATATATCCTCCAGCATTTTCACGTACGGCTCGTCTACACCATGATGTCGCAATGCGTGCATGACCGCACGAAACTGTCACACTCAAGTTGGATTGGATGCTAATTTTGACAAATTTGGACAGTCAAATTTTCAGCACCCATGGGGCACATTTTAGAGTTGACCCATCTAAATTTGTTACCTAAAAGTTATTAGTACTAATAAAGTAAAATGTAGTGTGGTAGACAGCAAGTAATAAATCGGTGATGCTTGCTGAAATTAGCTAAGATTCGAGTGTGAGCTGGGCCCCGATGCATTAAAACTGAGCCCGAAGGTCCAGTCGAGAGTCATGAGCTTTGGCTTCTTGGCATCTTCAGCTTGGCCGATGTAGCAAAATCCATTTTCCCCTAACCTTGCTGTAGGTAGTGTAATGTGAATTTTTGTACATAAGTTTCATTTCATCTCTTAGCTCGCATCAAGTGTCGTCGTCTTGCGCAAGCACCGTCCCACACCACCTTTCCGGTAGGCGCCATCACCAACGAAAATTCACTCCTGTATATAGGCTTAGAAGCTGCCTTGGCCATAGAGTCGTTGGCGTCAACATAATGTATGCTCTCCGCAGGGCGTAATACATCTCAGCATTCCCCAAGGCTTCCAGAATGACAGCCTCATTAGAGACGTGGCAGTGGAATGCTCGCGGCTTACATTCAAAACATTCCGATTTCTGGCAGCTGGTCCGAGCGAATACCATTTCGCTTTCACTGTCATATCGGAATCGCGTTTGGATGAACATTTTATTGGGTAAGCAATACTGCGCCAGGTTTCAGCCCGTCGCGTAAACCCGGCCGGTAGCCACGTTTGACCTTTAGAGAGACCGTAGAAGAAGAAGAAAGAAAGAACAGAAAGAGACGCTACGTCAGCTTGGCCTACGCAACCTACCGGGTTTAACTAAAGCTAAACCTCAGCAAATTTTTTCTATTGAGCGGGTACTAAGTGCATCATTCACAGTGACCAGATGACTTCAAAAGATTACTGATCGGTTTCCGCAAGTATATTACGGCTTCTTTGGCTGCATATGGTGTCACCCCTCATAGTGACAACGCCTGCTCTGTAACAGTGATTGACAGCCAAGGTACTCTCAGTGGCGTATATCTGAACCAGGCAGACCATTCGTAAATTCAAGGCTTGAGAACTTAATAGCCATAAAGCTCTCACCACATATCATTTGTGCATTCTTCATTATGTCCATGATGAAATTTCGGGCAGCTCACATATACATATTTGCATGCGCGAGGAGAGGAGCCAAGCTTGTCGGTATTTTTATCAAAACATTCAACTAAACACCTGAAGTATACGGCAGCATAACCTGCCTTCGAGGCCCGACGACTGCCAGCTGCATCGACGTGTCCTTTGTTACGAGTTTGTTTGCTCAAAGCTTTGGCTGGTGCGCTGTCTT
>JAJIZL010087709.1:0-13100 GCA_023969395.1 Amblyomma maculatum | reverse complement strand
GGGCGGTTCTACTCCATCAGAGGACAGCCCTTTGATTCAACAAATCAAAGCCTTCGTTCGAGAAGAGGTCGCCCGCCAGCTATCACTGGTCCCTCAGTTACAAGATACTGGCCGCCTTGTTCCTGACATTACTCCGTATTTGGCCCCTACCATACGGCGTGCCGTGCAAGACCACATCGCTGATGTCCTTCCGCTCAGTTCCGTGCTCCCGCCCAGCCCAGTGCTGCCGACCAGCCCAGTGTCCGCGCAAGTAACGGCACCACTAACATGCGCCCAAGTTGCGGCCAGGCCGCTAATACCATCAGGACCTCTTTCCTACCAGGCCGCTCCTTCTAACCTTCCTTCGCCTATGGCTGGGTCTGCATTCAATGTCCCTATTCCAAGGGTACGCCAACGCCCTACGAACCCTTGGCGTACCGCGGACAACCGGCCAATCTGCTACTCTTGTGGGCTGCCGGGTCATGTCGCACGCCTTTGCCGCCAACGCTTTCCACCTCCTCGCCCTAACCTCTGGAACTACTCGTACGATACCGACCAGCCCTCGCCGAGAACTCCGCCCGGTTCCGACTTTGTATCTCGCGACAATCAAACATATACCACTCGCCGATCGTCTTCCCCTCGTCGCCGTTCGCCATCTCCGCTACGACGTTCTACCGGCACTGTTGAGGGAAACTAGCAGTCGCAGTTCGCGGGGCAAGAACTGCGCATGGTTCGAACTCTTCAAGTCCTCCGTGTTCTCCCGCTAACGTAATACGAGTGTTTGTCGACGGCGTCGCAATACTCGCTCTTGTCGACACAGGCGCTGCCGTATCCGTCATCAGTGAAGCTCTTTGCCGTCGTCTTCGCAAGGTGACCACCGCGTTTTCCGACTTTTCGCTTCGCACCGCCTCATCACAGCGCAGTCATCCCTCAGCGGCGTGCACGGCCCGTGTTCTCATCGAAAACATCTTGTACACCATCGAGTTTATTGTACTGTCTCACTGCTCACAGGACATCATCCTGGGCTACGATTTCCTTTCCACTCATCGTGCCATTATTGACTGAGCCCGCGCGGAAGTTTCCTTTTTACCTCTTTGTGATACCGTCTTGTGTGATGTCCCTACCCAGTCTGCAAAACTCCTTGTCGCCAATGACACAGACATTCCTCCATTTTCTGCTGCCCTCGTTCCACTCTCCTGTGAAAGCGTTACTACTTCGACTGTCTTCTTCACACCTTCCGACGCCGCATCACGCCATCCCTGCCTCCTGCTCCCATTTGCTGTTCTGAAGTTCGAAGATGGCCTTAGTGCAATGTGCGTCTCAAATCCATTTTCGTGCCCGTCCGTCCTGCTACGCGGCGAGTGTCTCGGTCGTATTGAAGAACTTGATCCTGCGCTTGTAAATACTCTTCCTGCCACACCTACTTCATTAGACATTAATGTTCTCAGCTCTTGCGATATAGAGACCGCTTCGACACCACCCGATGTTCTTCAACAAGCTATTGACGCAGATCTTCCACCCACACAACGCGATCAACTTGCCGCTCTTCTACAGAACTTCACTTCTGCCTTCGACCTTCCTCACACCGCGCTGGGTCGCACGTCTGTCGTTACGCACACAATCGACGCTGGTACAAGCGCACCTTTACGACAGCGTCCCTATCGCGTGTCGGCCTCTGAGCGCCAAGTCATTGCTGATAACGTAGACGACATGCTTCGCCGGGGCGTCATACAGCCATCTAACAGTCCATGGGCTTCTCCGGTTGTTTTGGTCACTAAGAAAAATGGTTCCATCCGGTTTTGCGTCGATTACCGTAGGCTAAACAAAATCACGCGCAAAGATGTCTATCTGCCACGAATCGAAGACGCCTTGGACTGTTTACAGGGAGCCGAGTATTTCTCCTCTTTGGATTTGCGCTCCGGCTACTGGCAGGTACCGATGGCTGATGATGACCGCTCGAAAACTGCCTTTATAACACCGGATGGCTTATACGAGTTCAACGTTATGCCCTTTGGCCTTTGCAATGCCCCAGCTACTTTCGAGCGCCTGATGGACACTGTTCTTCGTGGACTGAAGTGGCAGACTTGCCTTTGTTATCTAGATGACATCGTAGTTTTCTCTACCGATTTTTCTTCTCACCTCCGCCTAAAGCATGTCCTCACGTGTCTCGCTGACGCTGGGCTTCAGTTGAATTTGAAGAAGTGCCACTTTGCCGCTCGAAAACTCACAATTTTAGGCCACGTAGTCTCTAAGGATGGCATTCTTCCCGACCCCACCAAACTTCGCGCAGTTGCAGAGTTCCCGAAGCCAACCTCCCTGAAGCAGCTCCGGAGCTTTATCGGCCTCTGCTCCTATCTTCGACGCTTCACCTTGAACTTCGCCTCTATCATTGCTCCTCTGACCCGGCTCCTTGCCGGCAACACCAACCTTTCCGCCTGGAATCCAGCCTGCGATAAAGCCTTCGACACTTTACGCCGCCTTTTGGTTTCGCCTCCCATTCTACGCCACTTTGATCCGACTGCGCCTACGGAGATCCACACTGATGCCAGCGGTATCGGGCTTGGTGCCGTCCTTACACAACGTAAGCCTGGTTACAGCGAGTATGTTGTGGCATACGCCAGCCGAACATTGACGAAAGCAGAGTCCAATTATTCAGTCATAGAAAGAGAATGTTTGGCCATTATTTGGGCCATCGGAAAATTTCGTCCCTATGTGTATGGCCGACCATTTTATGTTGTGACCGATCACCACGCTTTGTGCTGGCTGGCCTCTCTGAAAGACCCATCCGGTCGCCTTGCTCGCTGGGCTCTCCGCCTCCAGGAGTATGACATCCATGTCATTTATCGATCAGGTCTGAAGCATACGGACGCGGATGCTCTTTCCCGCTCGCCGTTGCCAAGTAATACCTCGTCTGACCACGTCTGTGCTTACGATTTGTCGACTCTTGCCACTATCGACATGGCTACCGAGCAGCGGAATGACCCCTGGATCAATGCCCTGTTAGATTTTCTCTCAAGTCCTACTCCCGGTCATTCATCCAAAGCACTCGTCCGGCAAGCCCACCACTTCTCCATTCGTGACGGTCTTCTCTATCGCCGCAATTATTTGCCTGATGGACGGAAGTGGCTTCTAGCCATCCCGCGTCATCTCCGTGCCGACATTTGTGCTGCGTACCGTAGTGACCCACAGTGTGCCCACGGTGGCGTATTGAAAACTTACACGCGCCTACGTCTGCGATTTTATTGGCGTCGAATGTACCGCTTCGTAAGACATTTCGTGCGCGCTTGCGAATCTTGTCAACGCCGAAAAACTCCTCAGAAGTCCTCTGTTTCGTTGCAGCCGTTACCCTGCCCTGTTCGTTCGTTTGACCGCGTTGGCATAGATCTCTATGGCCCTCTTCCTACTACTTCCGCTGGAAACCGGTGGGTTATCGTGGCAGTAGACCATCTTACTCGTTACACTGAAACAACAACTTTACCCTCAGCTACTGCAAGAGACGTTGCTTTGTTCCTTCTCAACAACTTGATTCTTCGCCACGGGACTCAGAAGGAACTGCTCAGTGACTGCGGACGCGTTTTCTTGTCCGACGCTCTTGAGGCCCTACTGAAAGAATGCCGCATCATTCATCGCACCGCCGCTTCTTACCGCCCTCAGACGAATGGCCTGACAGAACGCTTCAACCGTACTCTGAGTGACATGCTGGCCATGTACGTCAACGACGCTCATTCCAACTGGGACCAGGTTCTCCCCTTCGTAACCTACGCGTACAACACTGCGATACAGACAACCACTGAATTCTCTGCCTTCTTCTTTCTATACGGGCGAGAGTCAACCTGCACAATGGACGCGCTTTTTCCCTACCACCCTGATGTTTCTGAATCGACGCCACTCTCGGACGCCGCCCTGTACGCAGTAGAATGCCGTCAGCTCGCTCGTTCACTTACAAAAGAAAACCAGTGGCAACAAAAACACCATCGTGACACTGGCGAGGCACCTTCATATGCACCCAACTCCCTGGTCTGGCTCTGGGTTCCTACCACAACTACCGGCCTTTCAAAAAAGCTTCTTGCTCGGTATCACGGTCCATACCGAGTCCTTCAAAAACATCTCCTGTCAACTACGTAGTTGAGCCCCATTCTAAGAAAAATGATCTGAATTGAGAAAGTATTGACACGTGCCCAAATCAACCCAAAAAGTGATACATTCAAAGCGAACCGTAATTTTTACCAGCCTTCAACAAAGCACACCCCTTCTTTTTACCAGTCACTGAATTATTGCCTTCCCCTAGGTCTCTAGTGTGGTCTCTCCTCATAAGTGGGACAACCACCGCGATTCTTTGCGTGGCTAACTCCCTTCGTTGGTTTCCTCGTCCGTTTTCCGATCTCTCAACTACGCTTCTTGCGGAATCAGGTGCATCACCTTCTCATCATCATCATCATCATCAGCCTGATTATACTTACTGCAGGACGAAGGCCTCTCCCATATTTCTCTACTTAACCCGGTTCTGTGCTAGCTGCATCCACTTGACCCCTGCGAACTTCTTAATCTCATCCGTCCACCTAACTTTCTGCCGCCCTCTGCTACGCTTTCCTTCCCTTGGAATCCAGTTTGTTACCCTCAGCGACCATCGGTTATCATCTCTTCGCACTACATGTCCTGCCCATGTCCATGTCTTCTTCTTAATTTCTACTAGAATGTCGGTAACTTGAGTTATATCTCTGACCCACTCTGCACGCTTTCTATCTCTTAATGTTACCCCCACCATTTTTCGTTCCATAGCCCTCTGAGTTGTCAACTTAAGTGAAACTCTCTTGGTTAGCCTCCACGTTTCAGCCCCATAGGTGAGTACAGGCAAGATGCAACTGTTGCATACGTTCCTCTTGAGCGATACCGGTAAGCTGCTAGTCATAATCTGCGAGTGCTTGCCAAATGCGCTCCATCCCAATCTTATTCTTCTTGCTATTTCCCTTTCATCGTCCGGATCTGCGGTTACTACCTGTCCTAAGTAGACATATTCGCCTACTACTTCCAGTATTTCGCTACATAATGTAAACTGCTGTTCCTTCCCGAGGCTGTTGAACATTACCTTGGTCTTCAGCATATTGATTTTCAAACCTACCTTTCTACTTTTCCTGTCTAGGTCATCAATCATTATTTGCAGTTCATCCCCCGAGTTGCTTAGCAAGGCAATGTCATCAGCAAATCGCAGATTACTGAGGTATTCTCCATCTACCCTTATCCCTAACTGCTCCCATTCCAAGTATCTGAATACTTCCTCTAAACAAGCTGTGAATAGTACTGGGGAGATTGTGTCTCCTTGCCTAACACCTTTCTTTATGGGAATTTTGTTACTTTCTTTATGCAGAACTATGGTTGCTGTGCAGCCACTATATATATTGGCTTCGGGTTCACCGAATTGAAGTTTCTTGGGCACATCGTGAGTGCTGATGGCATCCGAGCTGACCCTTAGAAACATGCTGCCGTTGCTGCCTTTCCCGTCCCCGCCCACAAAAAAGCAGTCCGACGGCTTTTGGGGCTGTGCTCCTATTATCGTCGCTTTATCAAAAACTTTGCACAGTCCCGCCCACAAAAAAGCAGTCCGACGGCTTTTGGGGCTGTGCTCCTATTATCGTCGCTTTATCAAAATCTTTGCACAAATGGCCAGCCCTCCGACTCTCCTGACTCGAGATGACGCATCATTTTCCTGGGGCGCCGAGCAGCAGATGGCTTTCGACGAGTTACGACGCCGGCTCCAGTCACCCCCGATCCTGGCACATTTCGACGATGATGCCGACACAGAGTTACACACGGATGCGAGCAACGTCGGCCTTGGTGCCGTTCTAGTTCAGCACCAAGACGGGGTCGAGAAAGTAATTGCCTACGCCAGCCGTGCACTTTCCCGTGCTGAGTGTAACTATTCCACCACTGAAAAAGAATGTTTGGCGGTAGTTGGGCCGCTGCCGAGTTCCGCCCGTACCTTTCCGCCAAGTTCCGCCCGGACCGTTTTGTGTCATCACTGACCATCACTCGTTGTGTTGGCTGAAAAATTTAAAGGATCCTTGTGGCCGCTTAGCATGCTTGGCATTGCGCCTGTAGGAGTTCGATTTCGATGTTATTTATAAGTCTGGCCGGAAGCTCACCGATGCTGATAGCCTGTCCCGCGCGCCCGTCGGCCCTCCTTCGTCAGATGCCACCGACGACGATAGCTTCCTCGGAGCAGTCACTACGTCCGATCTCGCCTCCAAACAGCGTGCCGACGATGAGCTGCGACTGATTATTGACCATTTTGAAGGTGGGCATCCTACAATACCCCGGTATCTTGCTCGGGAGTTGTCGCCGTATTGCCTCCGCAATGGGGTGCTTTATAAGAAGAATTCTACGCCGAGTGCAAAAACATACCTGCTAGTCATACCGGCTGATCTAAGGCACGAAATCCTCCTGGCCTGCCACGACGAACCAACTTCAGGGCATCTTGGCTTTACCCAGCACCTCCACCAGTGTCACGACTGAAGTCACAGGGAGCCGTGACGGTACACGTAGCCGAAAACCAGAGAATAAGGTCGGCTTGTCGTTCCGATCGCAGAGTCCAGCACCAGCGCGCCGCTCGTGCCAACAACAACCGCTTCGTCGTCGTCGGCACCAATCACGGCTGTCGCGCGGCGCTAGGCACGTGGCAATATCTTCAAGCACTTTCACGTAGGGCTCGTCTACCCCCTGATTTCGCAATGCCTGCATCACCGCCGAGGTTTCAACTGAGTCAAATGCTTTTTCGTAATGAATGAATGCTATGTATAAAGGCTGGTTATATTCCGAGCATTTTTCTATCACCTGATTGATGGTATGGATATGACCGATAGTAGAGTACCGTTTCCGAAACCCTGCTTGCTCCTTTGCTTGATTGCAGTCTAAGGTTGTCCTGATTCTATTAGCGATTACCTTAGTAAATACCTTATGCGTAACAGACAGTAAGCTGATTGGACTGTAATTTGTAAGGTCCTTAGAGTACCCTTTCTTCTGAATAAGGATAATGTTTGCATTCTTCCATGGTTCCGGTACCGTCGATGATACCAGGCACTGCGTACGTAGGGTGGCCACTTTCTAGCACGATATCCCCCCCAGGTTTTCTAGCACGATATCCCCCCCGTCCTTCAGCAAATCTGTAGTTATCTGATCCTTTCCAGCTGATTTCCCCCTTTTCATAGTTTCTAGTGCTTTCTTGACCTCGTCCTTCGTCACTAGTGGAACGTCTGACTGTTTTTCCCTACCGCCAATCTCATTACGGTCCTGACTACTTTGGCTACTGTAGAGATCTGTATAGAACTCCTCGACTACTTTGACTATCTTTTCCCTATTAGTGATGACGTTGCCCGCCTTGTCCCTTATCGCATACATCTGGTTTTTGCCTATGCCCAATTTCTTCTTTACCGCTTTAAGGCTTCCCTCGTTTTTTACAGCATGCTCAATTTTCTCCATGTTATACTTCCTTATATCGGCCACCTTGCGCTTATTGATTAGCTTTGATATCTCGGCCAATTCGATCTGGTCTGTTCGATTGGATGCTTTCATACTCTGGCGTTTCTTAATCAAATCTTTCGTCTCCTTAGACAGCTTACCGGTATCCTCTCTAAGCATCCTACCGCCTACTTCTACCGCGCACTCAGTAATGATACCTCTGAAATTATTGTTCCTTGCCTCTAGGGTAATGTCGCCATCCTCAGTTAGAGCTGAATACCTATTCTGTAGCGAGATCCTGAACTCTTCTGCCCTCCCCCACACCGCTAATTCGTTGATGGGTTTCTTTCTTACTAATCTGTTGCGTTCCTTCTTCAGATTTAGGCTAATTCGGGACCTCACCATTCTGTGGTCACTGCATCGCACTTTCCCGATTACCTCTACATCTTGCATAATGGCGGGGGTTGAACACATTATGAAGTCGATTTCATTTTTAGTCTCCCCGTTAGGACTTTTCCATGTCCATTTCCGGTTCTTCCGTTTGCTGAAAAAGGTATTCATGATTCGTAAGTTATTGCGCTCTGCAAACTCAACTAGTAACTCCCCCCTTCTATGCCTAGAAACAATGCCATAGTCACCTACTGCCTTGTCTCCTGCCTGTTGTTTTTCCCCTACCTTTGCATTGAAGTCGCCCATTAGTACAGTATACTGCGTCTTTACTTTTCGCATTGCCGATTCTAGATCTTCATAGAAGCTTTCAACTGCCTGGTCATCATAACTACATGTAGGTGCATAGGCCTGTACAACCTTCAGTTTATACCGCTTATTAAGCCTAATTACGATGTCTGCAACCCTCTCATTAATACTATAGAATTCATCTATATTACCCGCTATATACTTATTGACAAGAAAACCTACTCCTAGTTGTCGCCTCTCTAGTAAACCTCGATAACACAGTACATGCCCATCCTTCAGTACAGTATATGCCTCATTCGGCCTCCTAACCTCACTAAGCCCTATGACATCCCATTTCATGCCCTCTAGTTCCTCTAACAGCCACTGCTAAACTAGCTTCACTAGCTAGGGTTCTAGCATTAAACGTTGCCAGGGTCAGTTTCCAATGGCGGCCTGTCCAGCGGAGCCAGGCTTTCTTAGCACCCCCTGCTGCGTCACAGGTCTGACCGCCGCCGCGTGGTCAGTTGTTCCGCAGCCGCTGGTGACTGAGGGCCGGAGTTTTATGGAGCTTATCATAGGAGGTTGTGGCCAATTACTGCACCAGGGTGGCCAACTCCTGTTCTGGTGAGGGAGTGCGTTGCCGGAGGTGTTCACCGGCATCAGGTCGCACCCCAAACCTGTGTATGCAATTCCATCGACAAGCGGATTTTTTTTTTCATCCGGTGGAGAATTGCGCGGCACCGGGATTTCAACCCCGATCCTCTTGCATACGAGGCGGATGTGGAGGCGGATGCGAGGCATCACCTTCTATTCCCTGTTAATGACTGCTGATGAAAATAAACGTGCACAATACGGGATTTGAAGCCAGCTTGATCCAAAAACCACATTTCTTTAGGGCGCAAAATACACGCTGCGATAGCCATTCAATCATCAGGTCTCTGATGCGGCTGCCAAGGAAAGGTTAAAAATTGCAGCTCCTCTGGAGGAAAAATTATTATAAGAGCTTCATAATACAAGCATTAATCCGTGCGCCATTGTGCGCAGTGCCAGCCAGGATTTAGTGAAAATTTTCCTTATATAAAACTCGCTTGAGGTACAGACTCAACAAAGCAGTCCTGTCGGAAGAAGTGCCACAAAATTCATATCGGCAAGGCATACTTCAAGCCGGTACTGCTGCCCTGTCCTGACGGCCCCTTATTAGCAGTATAAAATACTTATAGAGCCAATATGTAAGCTTTCTATCGTCGCCTGATATTTTGATATTATAAAATAACCATTTTATGTCCAATTTTTAGTAACAGCTGATTTGTGATAATTTGAATAACTTCCTAACGAACCGTGCCTAAAGCATGCCGGTCAAATATTTGAAGCTTGCAGGCGTTCACCTAATTTAACGCGATTTGTTGATTTCGAGTGTAGTTACTCAGTATCTGCGTGCCCAATGCTCAGAATGCCGCGAGAAACTCCGCGGATGACTCACGCACGATCTCGTCCACAGTCGAGAGGTCAGAACTTTAAAAGGGCATTAGAGCTATCAGTGATTACGTTGTGTTTTCATCATCCCCCTAGTATTTATTTCCTTGCCCTAAGGCTTCTTTTATTGCTGTTAAACGTGGGTTTGATATACAATACGGTAAAATATAAAGGATATAAATAAGTCTGGATTTATTACAATCGCTATAATAATCTGCACTGCAGAAAAGCATATATCATCGAACTAAAATGATGAAGTTATCTACAAGCATCCTAAGTCAGTGGACATACTTTACTATAGCTTTGACGTTAGCAGAACAAGAGAACATTTGCGTCACATATCGTATGTTCAGGTGCCTTACATTATTACGGGAAAGTGAATGACGCAATATAGTTTTTCTTTACATTTTCCTTACACCTACTCTGGTTGAGCCGAAGACTAAACAGCACACTACGAAACGCTTTTCGCCGCGTGCCCTTTCTTTTTGTTTTTCCTGGATCTGCTTTCGACAAACACTTCGCCTTATGGCAAACAAGTGTCGGGTCTGAGTCAGAAGGAAATAAAATCAAGCACAGACTTGTCAACAAAAACACCAATTTTGTATTTATTTCTATACGTTATCTTACCTGCACGCATATCACTTAAAATGATAATAACGAATGATGTAACACATAAAGGTTTCCAAAATTCCGAAATTATTTTCTCTTTATTAACGGATTCTCATGCAAAACACGCTTCTATTGTTAGTTTCCCAATCATGTCATGACAAAATAAGAAACATCGTTGCTATTGATCTATCTTGTAAAGCTGACTTTCTTCTTACTGCTCGGTGCAAAGCATCCGTGTACGTAAAAAACCTATAAAAGTGCCTAACACAGGCCAGCCATATACGACAAAGCATTCACAGAACACGAATATTTGAAGGCGTCAATAGTCAGCTTTTCTGACTAAATCGCAAGGGAGTCAAGTAAGGCGTCTTCAGATGAACACAAAAGCAGTAAACAAAGTTGTCAGACATCGAAGTGCGTAGAAAACAGATTTACATGCCATGGAACGATACACGCCTGCTGTTTCGTTTATCGCAGGCAGAAAAAAGTAAGGATGGCATGAAATTGGGCAGTTTTCACTTTCCGCTTGGTCCTGCTACTAGACACGCGTAAATATCAACTTGCGTTGTCAGTAGTCTAAATTATAACCAGGCACAGACTACCAAGTAAAAAGCTGGTATCATCGCAGAGACGGTACAAGCATCAAGAAAAAAGAAGAACCGAAAATATTGTACGAATAATCTTAGATGCGAATAAAGCAGGAAATAGTCGCTCGACAATAGGTTCGTCAGTTGTGTTTGCAGGGTTGGCACTGACTTGATGGCACTGATTTGAGTCGCTGTGTCGCAAACCAATGCCTGGCTCACCTGCAAAAACTGTATAATGCATTTGAATTTAGCTAAGAGTTATGTAAGAAAGTAAAGATATATTGTCACGACTCAAGTCACAGGGAGCCGTGAAGTACAAGTAGACGAGGACCCGAGAATAAGGTCGTCTTGTAGTTCCGATCACAGAGTCCCGCACCAGTGCGCCGCTCGTGCCAACAACCGCTTCGTTGTTGTCGTCGGCATAGAGCGCGGCTGTCGCGCGGCGCTAGGCACGTGGCAATATTATTAGTTAATAGGTCGTGCCAAAGAAGGCAAAACACTCGCAACCCGAAGCGGACATAGAAGTTGAATGCATTCTAAATGTCCCGCAATACTGAATTCACAACGATCGCCGTAGCTGACCCAAAGCCTTAGAGTCCCTCGATGCGGAGGCTTCCGAAGCGGCGCTTTATGAATATTCCTTCTCATTCACTGCACGAGCAAGCTAGGGTTGAATTTAAGAATATAAGAGCACAATGCAAACGTACGTACGCGAACAAAACGTATTGCTTAGGCTTAGTTTAAGCTGAACAAGTTTGTGTTTCGAGGGCAATCACATTTCATATTGGAAGGGCACAGCGCAAAAAGACACGGGACGAAAGGAAGAAGACGTACACGCGAGCGCTGACTCGCAACTAAATTTTTATTGGAAGAAACGCATTTTTGATACAATTCTTCAATGATAATAATAACAAGTAATACAGCACTTGCGCAAAACACATTAGAAGGGGCCAACAAAAGATATGAAAAGTTATAATAACTGAATGACAGTTTTTTTCGACACGTTTTTCCCCCTTCTCTTTAGAAGCTTAATTGTTAAGGAAACGATTAGGAATTATCAAGGAACGCCACCTCTTTATCTTCTAGTATGATGGAAGGCTGGCTTATACATTGCACTGTCTTTTTTGGATCAGGTACGCCTCCATCAGCTCTCTTGTTGCTTTATCCCGGTGTCGAAATAAAATTTTGTGTTCGTAACTAAAGGGCGGCCGTTGGTTTTGTTTCTATTTTTATATTTTATGCAGTTGCTACAGTGGTTTTTCAAGTGGGAGTAATTAGTGTCAGAAAGGGATCATGGTGTTCTCGTAAACCAATACTTATACATCTTCCGGTTTGTCCTATGTAAGCTTTGGTAAATGCCAATGGAATTTCATACACTACGGCGCATGCGCACTGTACAGTAGCTGACCTGTGTGACACTTAGCACTTAAAGGGGTTAAAAGTTGTCATTTTTTCATGACGATCACTTATCGCACGACAGAGCCCACTCAACTTATGCGGCGCGTTAAACACTACGCCTACATCAAAACGCCCTGCTACGTTCTTCAAATTGTGGGCTACTTTGTGGGCATAGGGAACTACAGCGACTTTTTTATCTGCTTTATTTCTCTTTTTTGGATTCACAAACTCCTGCCTTACCAGTTGTGCAAGCTTTTCGCAAGTTGCCGAGATGACAGAAACTGGAAAACCTGCGTTTTCCAGCCGGCGCATCTGCGAAGGTACACTTTCTGGTATGTTACGGCAACACGAGTTAAGTAGGCCTGAGCGGATGCAAGAAAAAAGGATTACATTTTTTACAATTTTTGCATGGCCAGATGAATAATTAAGTACGGGCTTCTGTAACCTTGGCGAATAAACCTGATCTAAAAAAGACAGTCCCAATGTATAAGCCAGCCTTCGATCATACTAGTAGATAAAGAGGTGGCGTTCCTTGATAATTCTTAATCGTTTCCTTAACCTTCAAGGGAGAAGGGGGAAAAACGTGTCGGAAAAAACTATCATTCAGTTATTATAACTTTTCATATCTTTTGTTGGCCCTTTCTAATGTATTTTGCGCAAGTGCTATATTACTTGTTATTATTGTCATTGAAGAATTGTATAAAGATGTGTTGCTTTCTAATAAAAATTTAGTTGCGAGTCACGCTCATGTGTACGTCTTCTTCCTTTCGTCCCGTGTCTTTTTGCGCTGTGCCCTTCCAATATCAATGGATACCAACTCGCCCAATTGTCTATCCTTCGGGAATAACATATATAAATCATTTTAGTCACATAAAAAAATGCTAAAAGGACGCAACAAGCAGCCAGATGTTCTAGTTTTGTGCCTCC
>JAJIZL010087702.1:0-15855 GCA_023969395.1 Amblyomma maculatum | reverse complement strand
ACACGTAGCTACACGTGCTCTTCTATGTATTTGTTGTGTTCCCCTATATATAGTGTTTTCGATGATTAAAAAATTCAGTTGAGTCAGCGCTTGTGGTGTCTGTTTCTATTCTTTCGTCTGTGTGTTTTACGCTGTTTTATTTTAAACCATGTATCACCAACTCGCCCGGTTTGCCGTTCTGTTGAATCACAATTGTATTGATTTACTCGTACTCTAGCAGATATACACCACATACGATTTTGCCCACGAGCCGTTGCTGCGCAGTTATTCTGCTGGTACATAATTTCTGTCTGCTGTTTCAAGGTGAAGTGGCGAAGCCACTGTTCATTTATCATTGCACTTTTCTATAGAAACTGCTAGGAACTGAGCAGCGCTATGTCGAGTGATTCGGCATTCGGTAAAGACCTATATGTAAAGAAGAAACAAAGGCATAATTTTTGCACAGTTTTTTTGCGGCTCATATTGAAATGCTTGAAATCTTTAAGCATAGATTAAGGTGTTAGCAATCTAATCAGAAGCTCACAATAGCACTGTCTGCACTTGTTGAAGAATAACATCAAGAAAATTATTCATGAGTGATGTTTATCCCATACACTGATGTTGGATATGCCGAAATAAGCAGAGGTTGTTATTATTGCACAAGAATCAAGTGGCTCTTTCGGAGGAGTTTGTCGTCAGTAATTTCTGGGCAGAATTGCGCGCAAGTGAAGAGCGACAAAAAAGCGAGCGGTTGTAGGCGATAGAAGACAAAAACGCGGGGTAGGGAAAATAATTTGTGCATGAAGGTATCGGGTAAATAATTAGGGCTATAGTTATATCTGATGCGGAAAAATCCAGCTGCAGAAATGGCGATATCCAAAGAGATCACGTGATACCTTCCTTTCAGGTGCAGAAAAAAGAGCACTGTAATTAAGTTATGAGCAGTCTAAAAGTAGTTGCCTTGAGTAAAACACTTTGCGGGGCATGTTGGTGCATTGCTACTAATATTTAAAGCGCAGCAATGACGGCACACAGTTGCCTTCTTTCTAAGAAATAAATTAGTTTTGTAATAGGTGCCATATTTTATTATATATGTTCTTGGTGCTGCTGAACATTGAAAGAAATATTTTAAAAAACTTGACCCTTTTCAAGTTTGTATTTTGAATCCTTTACTAACAAATTTAGTGTTACTAATCGCAAGATGTTAGATGAAACATATAGGAGTGCTTGCTTTATGAGCGCTTGTTTCTGAGGATTAATGACAGACCGGAGATTTCGCATTAATTCTCATTCCCTGCAGGCATGATCACAATGAACGGACCAAGATGGAGAGAGCAGAGGAAATTCACCCAAAAGTTGTTCAAGAAACTTGGCGTTGGCACCGCAACATTTGAAGAGAGATTACATGTGCGTCATGTTTAAATATTTGGTTCAAGCCCAACTGGAGGGTTTCGTATTGAGATCAAAATGAAAAGCGAATCATTTTCAGCATCTAAAAATATTGCGTATTGCATCATATCCTAGAAAGTTAATCTTCATGAGCTTATAACAAAAATATGCAAAAAATAATTCTGTAGTTGTTTTAGGTAGCACAATAGCACACAAGTTTTCCTTTATTTTAGCAGTAGGTTAAATAGAGAAAATTAGTTGCATGAATAATAGTTCAAACTATAAAATTGACACAAGATATTATCACCGCTATGAGTAAGGGCGCCATCCAGCATAAAAAACTCTGGATGACACAGAAAATTTGTGCAAACATATTGTTAAAGGTATGGAAAGTGAACCGCAAATTAACAGGAGGTAGAATACTCAAGCTCTTATAGGTAAAGGTACTTATATCTTGGAACGCTTCGATGTGGGTATGCTAATACACTTCAGAGATCATATCGCAACGTCGGCTCAATTCTCTACTGGATAAGCATGATCTTCGCGTCCATAACATTGATTAATCTAGCAAGATATACGACTGTTCTCAAGTTGTCAACAGTGGACAGAACACTGTCTCAGCAAAAGAGAAATCAGTTGATCATAAGTAACCAAACCTGACGTTCTCACAAACATCACCAAAAGCCCATCTACAGTCTACCGGTGATGGGGAGGGCCCCACTGTAACTGGTGGGTAGAATTGTGACACAGAATAGACATTTCCAATTATCTGAATAGGAATGGTAAGATATAGAAACAGAACTTTGGAATATTGAGGGAAGGAACGTTATTCAATGACGCTATCAATGTGCTGTGGCTTGAGGACCTATAAGAAGCAATTTTTGCCATGCGTGGCGTAATAAGAAAGGTTAGAACGAGTTTTGTGCGTTGCGTACGAAACTGCGTACCAAGCTATTGTGGTTTAGCACTCAGAGCAGAATAATATGTCCTCTTTCCATTCAACAAGGCTGTTGCTTGCAGCGTAAGAGAGAGAGAGTGTAGAGCGTTCTGATAATGACTGAATAGAATTACTGGCTACATTTTCAACTCCCGTTATCCGTCACGGCTCTGTCCACCAAGGCTATGGAAACGTCATCGTTGCCATACTGAGTGTCAGAGAATTTGAGAAATTTCCCGCTGTTCCTCTAGTATTACCTGAAAGTATTTTCAATAAAAGCAGCAATATATATGCGAATATTTTTTTATTTAAATCTAACAATAAAAGCATAGCGAAAGCTTGAGAGTGGTATCCTAGGAGAGTTTCTAGCGTCTGATCCCCGGCCGTTTCCGGCCACATTTATCGGCAAATGGCGCCATCTGGAGCCACTACCGCGATTCAGAGAATCACGGTGATTCCTACAAACAAATGTAGTACTCTTTGTTCTTGATGGATTTGGCTGTGTTGACACAGAATGGCAGGAGTTTAGGGCCGGTGGCATTTCCAATTCAAAAGGCGCGAAGATAACATATTGTGTGGTCATTACAATGCAGCTGTCGAAGGCTCACGTCGGAGGCATGTGTGCCGTACAATGTTGCGTCAGCCGGCGAGCGGCGATGAAAGCGCATACGGGTATTTCCCCTTGCACCGCCCAAAAGGACCATATATATTTCATGGCCACCGCTTTTTTGAACTACGCGAATGTGCGCACAAACACTGGGTTGGCTCCAGACGCTGGACTCATAATTCGTGACGATTGTAATTCATGTTGTAAGCTACAATTCACAGTTGGCAGTGTTCATACGGGGATTACTCCTGGCAATAATTATTTGCAACTTAATTCAAGCCGCTACCGGAAGTGCGCCTTGCATTGATTGCTTCTTTGTACGATCGGTCTATGTAACCGGCATGACCTATATGTGTCTTCCTTCAGTTAGCACATACCACCAATTGCTGTCCTGCACGATTCCATAGGGCGCACGCGTGGTTAAATTTAAGTTTTCAGATTATGGTCATTCTTTATGGAAAAAGATGATAGGCAACCACGCCTGCATTCCTGAAGTTAAATAAAGTAGGCAAATACCTCTTACACGAATTTTTTCGCAATAGTAAAAACAAGAGGTGATATTGAACGACATGCCATGCCCAGTCACACTGAGTAGGAATTAAACAGAAAGAACCTTTTATGAAGACGTGGCATTGATCATTGTTAAAATAAAGCAATGTCAATTATACTCATGAACGAATCCAAAGCCAAGACGCGCAAAGTCAGATATATATTCGATTAGTCTCTGTGACACTGACACAGGCTCTAAGATTATGATGACTGTGGTAATAGCCAAATATTAAAATATATTAACGTTTTATACTTATTCCTTCACCATGGAGGTGATGTGCAATAGTCCAGAAATTTCGGATGTGAACGCGCTTTGGGTGCGGAGTGAACCGAAAGAAAAAACTTGCACTGGGTTAGAGACATTAGGGTGTTTTTTACTTGATTCTGAAGAAATTGATCATTCTGAGTATATATGTGATATTATGTATCCGTTACACAAAATATATTGTTGAACGTAAAGTGGAACGATAACCTTGAGGAACCTCTATATTGTTTGCGCGCTATAAGAAAGGCGATAAAAAAACGAAACAAAATTACAGGGGTGCACCTAAGTCGGCTTCGGTGCAGCTAGATGATAGCGGTGAGATTTCTGTCATGCCGCTTGGTATATTCGCCTGATATTACACTAACAAAACTAGTCCCCACTTTGCCAGACAGCTTAAGTCTAAGGAGAATGCTCACGCGTTATATTAAAGGAGTGAAGTGCAAGGACTATGTTCACACGTTACATTAGAGGAATGGCGTGGATAGAACTTTAAAAAGACGACGATGCTTCTTACGCAGCGCTAGAATGTGTCGCGGTTATACATGAGGCGTGACTGTCTGCTGCGATAGTATAGTTTAACAAGAAAATAAAGGCTGTGTTAGTGCAGTTCTCTGAGCCTGGGCCAGTGAATCTGATGTATTTTTCTGGTGCTGGTTCCAAATCAATTGGCTGTAATATCCTTTGTTTAGTGCGTACACTAACTGCCCATAAATGCGGTTCATAACATTCTGGAACCAATGATTGAGCTCATAATTGCAGACGTTTAGGCATCACCTATGAGCTGACTTGATAGCTTGCATATTGCTCGGATGCGTTTGACGACATTTCATGAAGCGTTTGGGGAAAAGCTAACGTGTCTGGAGAAACGAATCACACACAGGTAGTAATAATCTGTAGCATTGTATCTAACGTTTTGTGAAAACCAGTGGTATTTGTACGTGGAAAAGGCGTTTCATGTTTCCTTCACGCGAAAGCAACACAAGCAATAGTATTATATTTATTGTACGGAGAGGTACCAAAAAGGGAGTGTACACATTATTAATTAGGCACTTTTTATATGTCTCATGCACAGCACAGGTTAATAGCGCAGTCTGAGACCTTGCTTACTGTCTTAGAGTTTTACAACGCGATATAAACAAGCTAAGTACTACAGTTAAAGTGGTCGCCGATTTTGTATTCTCAGGCCAGTTCTTGATCATGTTTTATCTGATATGGGATCCGGATCGCTGTATTCACATTGACGCTCTCGATATAATTCAGTTTTCTTGCGAGCTTTGCCTCGTGAACCATGATATATTTCATTGCTTCATTGTGTATAAGAAGAATTTGGCTGGGTGCCACTTTCTTAACGCAGAAAATATCTATGGTATTTTTTTTTTCATTCAGTTTCCAATAGTCCAACAAGGACCACTGCGCTTTATCCTTTTCTACCGGTGAACTTTCTTCATAAAGTGATCACAGATCGAAAGTTCGACATTACTCATCGATAACAAATTATTAATGGTCTTATTCTCCTCAGACCACTGAAAAATTGAATGTTTTATCTGCGAATTTGGTGGTCCGCAAATCTGTAGATGGAATTTGCAAAGCTGTTTGCCCTCTGCTCTAATGTCCGTGGCACTGCGAGTTCAATAAGAATAATTGCTATCGCTGCAAAAAGGACGACCGGATCACATAATACAGAGATCAAACATTGGGACCTGATAACACCTGGTTTCTTGACGGACGGCATGAATATAGCGGTAGAAGAACTCGCCTCCCTCTGTACGCAACTGATGATGACATTGGCAATAACGAAATGTTAGAAGAGCATTCAAATTTCCTTAATCCTTATGAGTGGCCACTCTAATGCCTAAAAAATCACTGGCCAATCATCTTACGGCCCTCTACGTACAAGATAATCGTTATTAGAATCAGAGCAATCTTAGACTTCAACAAGTGACCAGGCAGGTTCTCGGAAAAAGTACTCTACCGTCGATCAAAACAATACTATCAACCAGGCTATCAAAAAATGTTCCCAATATAAGAAGCGTGAATATGTATTTATTACGAAAAAACTTTGCACTCAGTCGAAATCGCAGGAGTTATGCAATCTTCGTGAAAGCATGGTGTAGATGAGCCATAGTTAAGTACTGTAAGATATATACGGTGTGTGCTTTAAGGAGGTCAAAAATTTTAAGAGCATTGTAACTGGTTTTAATTTATCTTCGCGCTAAGGTTAAAGTGGGGCTTCGTTGAACGACAAATAAGAGCCCATCTACATTTATCACCTCATTATAGTGAATTATTTGTGTGCTTTCTTAAATATTATTTAGGTGTCGTCCAGTTTATAGCCTCAGTGCCAATATTACTATAACGCGAGTCAGGCTTGTTTTAAATTTTCGCCTTCTAAAAACTGGCGGTTTTATGGCTGCAGAGCACCCATATATTTTTATAAACAAAGTACTATTGTTTCATGAGGAAAGGCATTACTCAAGGGCACATGACCTTGCCAAGTATTCTTATATTTCGTTAGGAAAAAGTAATAATACACGAAGGGAGAGGATTCAGGAATATGGGTTCCTTGAAAAGCACCGTAATCGGTGAATCGGTGATGACGCTGCCAAGCAAAATAACTCAGCAAAAGATTGCAAATGATAATAAATGACGGAGATAGTAAAAGCTCAAAGGCAGGTCTAAACTTATAATGCAAAACACTAAGGTAAAATCCAACTGCCTCTTCAAGGAACCGCAGTTTACAATAGTTTACAATACCTGGACCGTGCAAGCGAAATATTATAATTTAGAGCGCGAGAATAGAATGTGACGCATTTGGCCAGTACGCTTACATTACGGCTCGACATTATTGGTTTAGCTCAAGAGGAAAGCATATCACAGTTTCATCTCACAGGTGATCCGCTATGGCCAGTGGGAAACGTGGAGGCTAAATAAACGGGTTCTTATAATAATGGGAAAAGCGGACAAAACTATGACACTAAAAGAGTAATTGTAACACTGAGATAGAAAGAGCGCAGAGTGGCTTAAAGAAATAACTAGAGTTATTGGAATCCTAGACAAAATTGTGAAGAAGATATGTGCATGTAGTGGGAAGTGATAGCTAATCGTCACTAGAGGAAACAAATTTAATTTCAAGGGAAAGTAAGCGCAGCAGATATCAGCAGATAATTTAATGTGAGGCTAAGGCTGGAAACTTTGCAACGGTCAAGTGGGTGCACTTAGCACAGGACTAGCTTACCTGGAGGAATGCGGAGAGACAGTCGGCTTGTGGTGAGTTTACTACCACGCATATTGAAGATAATTTCCACATCTGGTGGCAGTTATAAGCACGACAATGCGCAATTACTGCCTTGTTACACACTCACACCACCTTGGAGGATTCCTTTATTCATTCGCCCACATTCAAATGTTCTATCAAAAACTGCCGTTTTTTTATCAGTTTTGAATCATTTTCGAAAAAATGGACATTAGGCTTTGTTGTCTTTAACAGGAGGAACTGTCACACCTTCTTCGGAGACTGTCGCCTAGGGACAGCAACCACCTTGCTTCGCCCTATATTTTCACCGCTTGCGTTTCAAACATCTTGAGGAGATTGCTCATTGGTCAGCGGCTCGATTATGAAAATAGGAACAAGCTTGTCAACATGGACGAGATGGTTAAAGTCATACTACCGCCACGTAGAGAAATATTTAAGATTCATTTCTTCCCTTGGCTGCGCAAAGTATTCTGGTTTTTTAACTTAGGAACCTGCAAGGGTCAACGGAGATTTCTACTCAACAGGGAAAACTTGTCTCGGTAAGTACCTGCCAATATTTGTATCGGTTTTTGCAAGCGAAAAAGTGAATTCAAATTGAAAATGCAAGACTGAGCACATTAGAAACGGTATTAAGGGGATTCCTACGAACGAAACTGCAGTATGTTCTCCCGCAATAGTCAGCGCTGAGAACTTTATCCGTTGGAAATATTTTATGGTATTTGGAATGGTTCACTAAGCTGGCGATTTCTTTTTTGATATATTATGCCGTATTTTAAAACCTAATACTAACGGAAACATGTTACTGCAACCACAGAATGAGGCACGCTAATATTGTTAATTTTCTGAATATCTTTTTTTGTATGTTTTGATAACTACAGATTTTGGTAACCGTAATTAATATAAATCACAATGCGTACCACAAGTTTCAATATTTCCTAAAACATTTTACGCTTCTCAACTAACGTACACGGAGGAACAAGTATAAGTCGCACATTAATTACGCCGTAACTTCATGTCTTCTAAATGGTTCTGTTCTACGCCCGCAAAAAGAAGCATTTATTTTGTCTACTATTTTGTAGCGTTGAAACGGCAGTGAGCAACTGCAGACAAGTCTGCAACGTTTGTAAATCAGAAAGCGGTTAGAATGACTAAGGTTCCAAAAGAAAAAACAAACACAACCTCTAGCGAAAGAAAAAAATACATTATAAGTAAAGAGAACGACAGAGCATTGCTTCAGCGCCGCAGCATTTTCGGGACTACTCGAATAGCGTCAGAGCCCGCCATGGGAAGATATGTTCCACTCTTATATAACGGGTTCATTAGCAAGCATTTGAAAAGAGTGCTGATTTCTTCGCAGTTATTTTCTCGCGGAGAACATATCAATTGAGCATTCTTGGGGGCCAGAAATTCTAAAGCCCTTAAATTACAGATTTTCGGGTCGTCGTTCACTAATAGCGTCTTGCGAACCAGATTTAGAAAGAAGTAACGATATGGTCAGTGATATAATCGTGCTATTTATTTCCCAGAATTGCTCTTAGTGCTCATGGAAATAATTATCAGCACGGTATAATAGAGGACTACGCCGACGGCTTCATGAGCGAAATGCTGGTGGAAGAAAAAAGAAAGGCATTTACACGTGAGTACAAAAGGAATTTCTGTATAGTCGTTTTTATAACGAAAACAAGATATCTAAGGACATCTAATTAGATTATGTTTTGGCAGTGGGACAGTATTTGAACAGGTTAAGTGTCATTCCTTCACGACTGTGTACGCGCACCTGTAATAGTATTTAAAGCAAGAGATTTACCTAGGTCATATAGCTGATAGAATGTTGAGTGATCAACTGTTCAGGATCTTGCAACAAATTCGGTATTGCATGCACAGGGAGACACTCATGTGAAGATAATTTTTTTTATGTTTTCTTTTACGTTTGATTGTCATAATTTGTTCCTCTTTTCGCGCTTATATTGATCGATTCCTTTGCTTTCGACCATCCTAATTCGCACACCACTAGCCGGAGACATTGTTCTTAATAAAATGAACGTACCACGCTTGTTCATGCAATTTTGCGTCCAGTTTTGTCACAAGATAACTTGTGATTGTTAACGTCTTCTCGTATGAGAGCAAGAACCGGAGAAGCGATTTAGAAAATAAAAGGTAGCTATTTATTGGCAGTGTGTTGCAATATTGGAGCGCTAGGTTGGCTGTAAAAATTTCCATGTTGCGTCTGCTGCGGCTTTCAGCGTTATTCTCTAAAACGTTCATTAAACAGTGTGAAACATCTAGGCAATATTTGGGGTCCTTTAAGGAAAGCTCCTAGTCATTAAGTAGTTCCCGAGTGTGTTTATAATAAAGTAGTTCTACTATGCCGGAACCTTGCCAAGAGAAAACAGCAGCCATGAATAAAACTACCGATTTGTGGAGAGGTTCTGAGGGAATACAGATACAAAAACACACGAGGCGGCGGCGGCACTTGTGAAAAAAAAGCTACTTTAACAATAAAGAAAAAAAACCATACAAGCAAGAAAGGAGAAAGAAACACGCGCAACGAACAGGAGAATAATTTACGTAAGAAAAGGAAAGCGGCACTGATGTGTTCGTGTTTGGTGTGGGGGTGCGTCTGATGAAGTGATTCGGCTGGGTGTATGTGGAGGCGTCTCTGAGTCCATCCCAGATCGATGAATTGGGTACACGGCCACTCCGCAGCAGGCCTTTACGCTGTAGCCAGGATGCAACCGTTAGAGTCAAAAACCCTTACTTCATTTGGCTGGAGCAGCATCTGGTGGAAATGTGGTCCATTTGCGTTCGGCCATCCAGCTGGTGGCTACGGCATCAAAGCTGCTGGGTAGGTGCAAGTCCAGGTGCGCCTGAGTCCAGTAGCTCAGGCAAATGCTCCTGGAGTCAGGATCTGGCCAATCTGAGTCTGGGACCTCGGACTTCTGTGGCTGAAGCCCAAGCCTAGTCACTCGGGGCGCCAGCAAACAAAGTAGCCCTGAGACCTTTCTTCCTGACTGCTTTCTTCTGTGCCCTCGTCCCGACACCCTGCTCTGGCTGCACTCCCGTCACCACCTGCCTCTTGCTACACGTGGCACTTGCTCAATGCGCCACGCCTCTTTTATTCCCTTCTCTTCATCGTCTTTCGCGCCCGGCTTCTTACACCATCAAAAGCATTGTTTTAGTGTCGTGAAATTGAGTCACAACCAGTACTGTATGTCCCACTTGCTAACGCACCTGAGAACGACAATGCTTACGAAAATATTTAAATACCATAATTTTTGTAGCGTCATGCTGAGGAAATTTCACATATAACCTAAAGCTTCACTTGTACTGTATAAGAAAGGATTGGTTTGGTTTGTGGGGTTTAACGTCCGAAAGCGACAGAGGCTATGAAAGACGCCGTAGTAGAGGACTCCGGAGAATTGACAACCAGGGGTTCTTTAACCTGCACTGACATCGCGCAGCACACGGGTGCCTTGCTCTTCGCCTCCATCGAAAAGCGGCCGCCGAAGCCGGGATTCGATCGCGCGTCCTTGGAAACAGTAGTCGAGCACCGTAACCACTGCGCAACCCCGGCGGGGTTGTATAAGGAAGCTACTGGGAGATGATAACTTAAGCAAAAAGAAAGTTACGGGTTAATACATACCAGCTCTTCAATATATACACGTTTCCGACGATATCTCACAGATGTCTTTCATATAACGTATCCGTCTCCAGGAAAGCTCATAAGCACAAATAAACGGCAAGATCTCATTGTAACTGTCGGTGTAGTGTTATTGCTTACTCTTTCCTGCCTACGCGGCAACTGTTGAGCAAATATCTCTTCTTGGAGAAACTATTGCAGCTATTGCACCCAATAAAGCAGACTGCGATAGTGAGTATGCCCAGTATATTAGTTACATGCCAAAAATTTCTGATGAAACTTAAACTATTTAACATAAGATGAGAGCAGGCCTCGGCACAGCTTAGCTTCTGCTTTCTTTGGAAGTGACGCTGCGGCTGGCTTTTATACTTCCATATGTCCGGATCTATAGCAAACTATCGCATACGAGTGCTATTATGTTATGAAATATAAATTCGAAAACCATTCATGACTGTTGCCTGCGTTGCGCAGAATGTGTGACCAGAAAACATTCTTTACACAGGCAAAAAAAAAAATCTTTCTACAGCGTGAATAAAAGTAGTACCCCTTCAGTAGTTAACGAGAGCGCAAGCCACTACTCCACGCTGGGCTGTTTTTGTCAACATGGTGTTTGTTACTTACGTTTAAGTGCAGAAATAAGCAATATATATTATTTCAAAAGCAATCAGTCTATACAATAACAAGCTTAGTTGAAATTTACAGCAGTTCAGTTCAGTTCAATCGTTCAGTCGTGTCCGACTCTTCGTGACCCTATGGACCATGTCACGCCACGCTTTCCGGAATCTCACTATCTTCCTAACATCACATATCTTCATCTGCAGTGCCTCGAGGATGCCATCTAAACTTCGAGTTTGCTGCCTACCCCTTCTCCGGCCTCCCTCAACCTTTCCCAAAATCAAATCTTTCTCCAGCGACTCCTCTCTTCTCATCAGATGACCAAAGTAGCTGAGCTTTAACTTTAGAATTTGACCCTCCAATGAGCAGTCAGGGTTTATGGTCGACAATATCGACTGATTTGATATTCTGGCAGTCCAAGGAACTCCCAAGAGTCTTCGCCAGCACCACAATTCAAACGCGTCAATTCTTCGGCGGTCAGCCTTTTCCACAGTCCTACTCTCGCAACCATACATCATAACTGAAAAGACCATAGCACGAGTTATACGGATCGTGGTTGGCAGACTAATGTCTCTGCTCTTTACTAGGCGGTCAAGGCTAACCAGTGCTCTCTTTCCCAGAAGCAGGCGTCTCCTAATTTCATGGCTGCAGTCTCCTTCTGAGGTAATCTTGGAGCCCAAGAAGAGAAAATCTGTCACAGCTTCCACTTCTTCTCCATTGATGCTCCAGGACTTGATAGGGCAAGACGCCATAATCTCTGTCTTTTTGATGTTCAGTTTAAGCTTAAACTTCTCACTCTCTTCTTGTACGCGCATCAGAAGACTCTTGAGTTCCACTTCACCTTATGCCATTAAAGTGGTATCATCCGCATATCTAAGGTTGTTGATACGTTTTCCAGCAATCTTCACTCCAGCTGAAGACTAGTCCAGACCGGCCTTCCTCATGATGCACTCTGCATACAGGTTAAATAGGCAGGGCGACAGTATGCAGCCTTGCCTCACTCCTTTTTCAATCGGAAACCAATCAGTAAGACCATGCCTAGTTCTGACTGTGGCCTCTTGTCCTTCATACAGGTTCCTGAGGAGACAGATGAGGTGAATTGCAACTCCATCTCTTGGAGAGCTTGCCACAATCTGCTGTGATCTACGAGTCAAACGCTTTCGCATAATCAATAAAGCAGAAGTAGTAGGGTTTCTGGAACTCTCTTGCTTTTTCCATGATCCAGAGAAGGTTGGTAATTTGGTCTCTGGTTCCTCTGCCCTTGTGAAACCCAGCTTGCACGTCCGGAAGCTCCCGTTCCACATACTGCTGCAGCCTTCCTTGGAGGATTTTCAACATCACCTTGCTAGCATGCGAAATAAACGCGATCGTGCGGTAGTTGGAACAATCTTTGGCACTGCCTTTCTTTGGAATGGGGATGTAAACTGACCTCCTCCAATCCTATGGCCACTGCAGGGTTGTCCAAATCTTCTGAGGTAATGTATGCAGAATGTTAACAGCATCATGATTGAGGTTTTGAAGCAACTCAGCTGGAATGCCATCAACTCCGCTAGCTTAGTTCTTAGCAAGGCAGGCTAAGGCCCATTCAACTTCACTCTTTAGGATGCCCGGCTCGAGATCAGTAATCACAACCGTCCTATGTTGGGTTCGAACAATCTTTCTCTTTCCCCCATAACGTTTGCCATCCTCCTTTCCTCAGCTATTTGCAAAGCCTCTTCAGATAACCAGTTTGCATTCTTCCATTTATTTTGCTTTGGAATACCTTAGTAGCGACTTCTTGTATTATATCATGAACATCAGTCCACATCGCTTCGGGCTCTCTGTCTTCTAGATCTAATTCTTCAAATCGATTCCTCACTTCCACAGCATATTCAAATGGAATTTGATCCAGATCTACCTGAAAGGCATTCTCGTTTTCTGCGTTTTATTCAATCGAAGCTTAATTTTGGCAACAAGAAGCTGATAATCGGTGCCACATTCGGCCCCAGGCCTTGTTTTTACTGCTTGTATAGCGCTTCTTCATCTCTGCCGGCAAATAATGTAATCGATCTGATTCCTGTACAGACCGTCCGGTGAAATCCATGTGTACAGGCGCCTCTTGTGCTGTTGAAAATGAGTATTCGCTATGGTCAGGTTGTTTTCTTGACAGAACTCTACTAGCCTCTGCCCAGCTTCATTTGGCTCACCAAGACCGAACTTGCCTGTAATTCCGGATATTTCTTCACTCCCGACCTTAGCATTCCAGTCTCCTATGAGAAAAACGACGTCTGATGATGGGGTGCGGTCTAAAAGGCATTGTAGGTCCGCATAAAATCTCTCAACGTCAGCTTCTTCAGCAGCAGTGGTCGGTGCATAGACTTGGATAACTGTTATGTTGAAAGGGTGACCTTGGATCCGAAGTGAAATCATTCGGTCGTTTTTGGGGTTGTACCCTAGCACTGCTTTGCCCATTCTTCTGTTTACTATGAGAGCGACCCCATTCCTTCTCTTGGATTCGTGCCCACAATAAGAGACATAATGGTCGCCGGAGTTAAATTCTCCCATTCCGGTCCACTTGATCTCGCTGATACCCAAGATATCAATGTTAAATCTGTCCATTTCTCGCTTGACGACATCCAGTTGACCTTACGTCATAGATCTTATATTCCATGTTGCTATGTGATATATCTCTTTGCAACATCGGACTTTCCGGTCGCTTCCCGACACATCCACAACTGAGCGTCCTTTTGGCTTTAGCCCAGCCGCTTCATTCGTCCTGGAGCTACTAGGAATCGCCCTTTGTTCATCCCCAGTAACATATGGGACGCCTTCCAACCTGGGGGCTCATCTTCCGGCGCCATATCTTTAATGGTATTGTGACTGGCCATAGGGTTTTCTTGGCAGGAAATACTGGAGTCGGTTGCCATTACCTTCACCAGTGAATCACATTTTGTCAGAACTCTCTGCCCTGACCTGCCTATCTTGGGTGGCCCTACACAGCAGAGCTCACCAAATAACTAAAACATGGCTTAAAACAAATCCACTAAAACATTGGCGAAAAAAGACACCACATCAATAATGGAGCCCGTCCGGTTGATATTCACTGTCTTCGTAAATCGTTCACTTGGTGCACCTTCTGGAGAAATGGGTATTGGAAGAATGAGAGGCGCAACATTTTGATTCAACATGCGCATTTTTACATGCTGTGCAGTCCAAGGAGGAAAATCACGTCAGAGGGTTCATGGTCACGTTGGGTTCCGATTAATTAACGCACACAGTGAATTCAGAACTGTCTTTCTTCAGTGTCTCTAACAGAACGTCC
Organism: Amblyomma maculatum; assembly: GCA_023969395.1. Lineage (NCBI taxonomy): Eukaryota > Metazoa > Arthropoda > Arachnida > Ixodida > Ixodidae > Amblyomma > Amblyomma maculatum. Next base: position 1,320 of record JAJIZL010087702.1, on the reverse strand, counting down.
CAAAATAATATCGCGTTTTTTTTTTGAGGCAATAAAACATTATTAAATCATTTCAGGAGTACCACATAACTGATTATTTATATAAAAGAAAAAAAGTATTTTTTTGATCCCACCGTTAGCATGAAGAACTTTTGCAGGGATTTTAAATAACCACGATTTAATGCAAGGCGATATAACAATTTTACTTACTGTTCTCAACGCATTATGTCCCATACAATTATTAAGAAAGAACTATATAATGGAGACGGTAACAGCCCACATATTAGCTCTGTATAAATTTGTACGTGAAACAGAGAATAATTACTCATAAGAAAAGCGAACTGCAAAAAATGCATTGAATCGTAAACTTCTTTCATGAAGCTAAAAACAGGAGCAGATCGGCAAAATTACAAGAAGCCACTAAGTTGGGAGCAAGGATCCCAGTGTTAGTTATCAGGGATGCTCTGATAATTGAATGCGAGTTATTACGGAAAAATAAGGAATGAGCAACTAACTGTCGGACGTACTCAAACTAATGTCAAAGATAGTCCGGCAGACGAAACAGGCCTGAAAAGGTTATCACCCAGAAACGGCTTAAAACTGCAGAATGATATGGACGTCGCAAACGTTTTTTGAAGTCACTGTATTTCGTGCCTCGTTTAATGGAATACCTGCAAAACATAATAAATATTTGTTGCCAGAAACATGTTACAGACCTGTGCACGACCAAACATTGATAGGCGGAGTGGAGGAAATTGATTAGCATAGTTTTTTAAGGGCCGGGACCCGCTCTCTCCAGTTACGCCTCTAGACTAGACGGGCTCTTCTTTCATTCCACCGACTCCTAGCAAAAAGATGATAATATTTTCGTAGCATAAGGGTGACAGTTGTGATGACCCTATTAAAGCACTTAGTGATAACAATAATAGTATCAAATACAATTACGGCTCATTTAGTTTATAATAATAAAGATGAAAGTATCGATTGCGGTGATGATAATGATAGTAACGATGACAATGATATTTCACTTCATAGAAACAGCCTTACATTAGGTCTTTCGTCATTTCTGCGTGTAAGCAGGTTTAGGCGCTCCTCTGTAAAATGTTTTGTCATTTCGAGTACTAAGTTTTATGTCCAAGTGATTCATGCTTGAATTTTTATGCAAAAGAGGAAATATACTAAATACTGCTGATGCAAGCAAAGCAGCAATGGGGGCTAGTTGGTTTACCATTTCGAGAATTTGCGCGCTACGATATACACAGACACACAAGAAAGCAGGAACCAAGTACACAGGACAAGCGCGCACTGACAACTAAGGTTTATTGATAACAGGGTTACATT
>JAJIZL010087695.1:0-11704 GCA_023969395.1 Amblyomma maculatum | reverse complement strand
GAAATTCAAGATAACATGTTTCCTTTAAAATAGAATATTCTACATAAAGAAAGCGTTTCCACCCTTTGCGTAAAACCGCACACAGAAACATTTATAGGATGTGTTTTAATTGGTGATATTACCATTTTTTTTTGCTGATCAGGTAATGCAGCACCAGGTGAACCTACGTGCCTATTTCGGCAAGCAATACGAGCACACGCCGTGCAGTGCCTAATTTATGTTCTTGTTTCAGATCCGAGATGCAAGCAAGCTGTTAAAGTGACAAGTGGTTGCCCTTCTCCGAAATGGCAATTTAATGCACAAAGCAAACAATGTGAATCCACGTGTGGTTCAGCCTTTCCACCAATACCGAATGCGCTAGAATTTGCCGAAGCAGTGAGTGAAAACACCTATACTCATTTGCACCTATCTTTTCAGGTTATATTGTTACTTAGCTGTATTCGCTGCTCATGATGAGGATGAAGAAGTGGAACAGATGTGCTCTATGCCGCAAAGTCGACCAAGGCATGCCTGAGGAGGATAAAGTCGGCCATATAGTAAAAGGCATTGCCGACGATGCCTTCAACCTCCTGTTGTGCAGGGATTGCTCCACCGTGGACTCTGTGCTACAGGTGTGCCGATGTTTCGAGCAGGCGAAACAGAGGCGCATATATCACCGTTTCGATCGGCTGCCGAACACGGCTGCTAGCTCCTCCTGTATCGATATCCCGACTCCTCGACCGCCTGCTAACGACAGCACTTTGACACGCATTGTCCGCCAAGAGCTTGAGGCAATGACTCCCGCGGCCTCGCTGTCGCATACAACCGACAACACCCTGGCTACCATATCACTTATTACGGCTGTTGTTCGCCAAGAGGTTGCGAATATGGGCCTCCCTTCTACCAGCACCACCGACACCACGGATTCAGGACCTGCCCCTCCAGTAATTGCTGCCACCTCAGCCAACGCCGGTTTCTCGCCCCGATAGCATTACTGCCACTCAAATGAATGGCGTACCCATCTCGTTAGTACACCTACGTTGACCGCCGCGGAGACTATGCCCCTCACTATTCCCCACCTCGCCCCGACCAGACCCTTGCTGACCCCGGTTCCACTGTCCGTGCTGCCAACCGTTCACCATCCCCGCAAGCACGACGTTCGCGTTCTCCTCCTCTTCGCCGCAATTCGCCACCGTCATATTCTGGCCACGTACCGGAAAACTAGCCAATGCAGCTCCCGGAGGTGACGCTGCATTTATGACCCGGACTGAAAAGCCTCTGTTGACCCCTGCCCTACAAAATAACCGTATCGAGGTCCTTCTGGATGGAGTTCCCGTTTCTGCTCTAATTGATACATGCGCCCAACTGTCCGTTCTCAGCTCCTCATTTCGCCGTCGCCTCAAGAAAGTCCTTACGCCCGCCGTCTCGTCCACAGTTCGCGTCGCCAATGGCAGCCCTGCTGCCGTGGTTGGCATGTGTACGGCGCGAGTTACAATTGCTGACCGTCATGCCCCAGTGTTGTTCATCATCCTACATGAATGCCCCCACGACGTTATCCTTGGCATTGATTTCTTAACAGCCCACTCTGCCCTTATTGACTGCTCTAGCGGCCTACTCCGCTTGGACCTTCCGCTCTGCTCTGAAGACCCCTCCTGCTCACCCCGACTTCGATCAGCACAGTTTAGCCGCCTTCCTCCTGAAACTGCCGTTTACATCCCTATGTCGCCATTTCCACCCGTCCCAGATGGCGACTATCTCGCTTGTCCCATTACTGATGTCATGCTGCAGTGGCACGTCACCCTTCCTCATCTAGTTGTGCACATCTCCCAGAACCGCACCACTCTCCCAGTCATTAACTTCAGCTTTTCAACTCAAGTTCTGCCCGAGGGAATTTCATTAGCTTCGCTGTCACCGACGACCGATTGTGCGATTTCAGCTCTGTCTACAGATCATACAACTGCCGGCCCTGCCAACACCCCCTCGTCGTCCACATCGCGCCCTGATCTGCTTAACAGCATGATATCAGCTGATCTGCAACCTGATTTCGCCGCTGATTTACACAAGCTTTTGTTTACCTACAGTGACCTTTTTGACTTCGGCACCCGCCCATTGGGTCAAACGACAGTTGTAACCCACCGCATTGACACCGGGGACGCCAGTCCTATCCACAGGCGGCCCTATCGTGTTTCGCTTGCCGAGCGACGCGTCATTCAAACGGAGGTCGAAAAGATGTTAACGAACGACATAATCGAGCCTTCCAGTAGCCCCTGGGCATCCCCTGTCGTGTTGGTCAAGAAGAAGGATAACAGTTGGAGATTCTGCGTTGACTACCGTCATTTGAATAGGACGCGCTTGATAGTTTGCACGGAGCCAGCTACTTTTCATCCATCGACCTTCGTTCCGGCTACTGGCAGATTTCGGTCGACGAGAGAGTCCGTGAAAAGACAGCGTTCATCACCCCTGACGGCCTCTATCAATTTAAGGTCACGCCTTTTGGCCTATGTAACGCCCCTGCAACTTTCAAACGGATGATGGACTCATTGCTGCGCGGCTTCAAGTTGACGACTTGTCTTTGTTACTTAGATGACGTCATTGTTTTCTCGTCCACTTTTGACAGCCCCCTCTCTCGCCTTTCTACCATTCTCGAGCTATTCCTCCGCGCCGGCCTTCAACTCAACTCAAAGATATTCAGTTTCGGCCATCAAGAAATAAAAGTGCTTGGTCACTTGGTTAATGTTCCGGTGTTCAGCCTGACCCTGACAAGATACGTGTCGTCAGAGATTTTTCCACTCCGCGTTCATTCAGCGATGTCCGAAGCTTTATTGGCCTATGTTCCTATTTCCGACGATTCGTCCCGAACTTCGCAGTCCTTGCTCGTCCGCTCACCCAACTCCTCAAGAAAGACGTTTCATTTTATTGGGGGCCTGAACAAGTTGCAGCTTTCTCAGAGCTTATTGCTGCTCTAAATACTCCACCAGTCTTGGCCCACTTCAACCCTTCCACCAATACTGAACTCCGTACTGACGCAAGTGGCCATGGAATAGGAGCTATTCTCGCTCAGCAACAACACGGCCGTACAAGGGTGATTGCGTATGCCAGCCGCCTCCTCTCAACACCCGAACAAAATTATTCTATTACAGAGCGAGAGTGTCTGGCGCTTGTCTGGGCTATTACGAAATTCCTCCGTTATTTGTTTGGCCGCCATTCTACTGTGATAACAGACCATCAAGCCTTGTGCTGGCTTTCCTCTCTCAAAGATCCTACTGGCCGTTTGGGGCGCTGGGCGCTACGATTACAAGAATACACCTTTTCTGTCGTCTACAAGTACGGCCGGCTTCACCAAGATGTAGACTGTTTGTCACGTCATCCCGTCGACTGCCCTAGTCCTACAGACTCTGACGATGATGCATATGTCTTATCTGTCTCCGCCTTTGGCAACATTGCCAAGGAACAGCACCTAGATCCTTCTCTGCATTCCATTATCCTCCTCCGTCTTACCTCCGACCAACCTGACCCATCTCTCGCCTTACTTGTGCTCCACGAAAACACCCTATACCGACATAATATGCGACCAGATGGCACAGACCTTTTGCTCATCGTTCCACAACACCTGCGTTCCACCATCCTTGAGCAGTTCCATGATGCTCCCACGGCTGGCCACCTGGGTGTCTCTCGCACATACGACAGCCTGCGCCGACGTGTCTACTGGCCGGGGCTCTACCGCTCTGTCCAGCAGCACATTGCCGCGTGTGAACTGTGTCAGCGTCGGAAGAAGCCCACAACTTTGCCTTCAGGTCATATGCAGCCGATACCCATACCAACTGACCCATTTTCCCGTATAGGCGTTGACATCCTTGGCCCCTTTCCAGTTTCCACCTGGGGGAACAAATGGATCGCCGTCGCCACCGATTACGCTATTCGGTACGCTATTACCCGAGCCATCCCGACCAGCTGCGCCACAGACGTCGCTGACTTCCTTATAGAAAACGTAATTCTTCATCATGGTGCTCCTCGCGAACTACTAACTGACCGTGGCCGCTGTTTTTTGTCGCGAGTGGTTGACGAAATTCTCCATTTGTGTTCCGTCCGCCACAAATTCACCACCGCATATCACCCCCAGACCAACGGCCTCACGGAACGTCTAAACCGTACCCTCGCAGCCATGATGGCCATGTATGTGTCTGACGACCATCGAGATTGGGACGTTCATCTCCCCTTTGTCACATTCGCCTACAATTCATCTGTCCATTCTACCGCTGGATACTCCCCATTTTATTTATTATTTAGCCGACACCTGTTACTACCCTTCGACACCTCTCTACCCGCGGCAGACGCCACCAGTACTTACACCAGTGATGCCGTCACCCGCGCTCATGATGCCCGCCGGCTAGCTCATGCCAGGCTCTCTGCATCCCAAGACTCAAAATATCCGGTACGACAGCCGCCACCGTGATGTACACTACACTCCTGGATCTCTCGTTTTGCTGTGGCTCCCGTGCCGTCGAGTGGGCTTGTGTGAAAAACTTTTGCCCCGTTACACTGGTCCTTACCGTGTTTTGCGCCCCGTGACCGACGTCACCTACGAAGTTGAATCTGTGGTTCCGAAGTCCACGTCCACAGCTCCAACCTCCGAAATAGTGCATGTGTCCCGTCTAAAGCCCTATCATCAACGTACTATTTCGCTAACATAGACCGCACCGGGACTGTGCTTTTCCAGCGGGGTGGGGGGGGGGGGGTAGTGTTACTTACCTGTATTTGCTGTTCGTGATGAGGATGAAGAAGTGCAATCGACTCCGAGAAGACGACGACGCTGAGTGTTGTGAAATTGGTGCCCTCATCAACGTTAGTTGTTCGGACAAATTTGGGACTGTAAATCTTCCACGTAACAATATAAAATGGCATCTAGGTAGTGCATAGCCAACAGGGTTCGGTTAAGTAAGAGCTTTGCCACCAGGCTGTCCACAGCTTAATTATTGGCGTCATTTTTGCACCTGACGTTTAAACGATCACCAATGACATACAGCGTTACAACAATGAATATATACAACACTTCAGAATAATATTTACAGCGTAATAGTATCATCTGAATTAAAGATGCTGCAAGAATAAAGAAAGACATCGAAGGCAACCATCTCTCGTTGGCGCCACATAGAGACGCCATTATTTGTGGTCTTCCATCGTCGGTTTTGTTGCCTTCTGGGGACAGAAGTTGAGGGTAAGCAGGTTGGTAGTTGAGCGTAGTCGATATGTTTTTTCTAGCATATCGTATATACCTGCGAAGGGCTATTCATTGCGGAAGCACACAAACGTATATAGCAAACATTGAGACCTGCTGGACTGCACGGCTTGCAGATAATATGAAGATAGCCAGTGGAAGATCATTGTGTAGCGTTAACGAAATACAAGGGCTGTAGAGACCGTTTCCTGGTCGCTAAAATGCTATGGGTTTGACGACCAAACCAAATGACCTGGGTTCGCAGAGTGGACGGACAAAATGAACTCTAAGAAGACGTCGTGGAAGCGGAAACGCCGATAGCGACGCCATCCAAAATATGTAAAGCAGCACTAGAGGAGTATGCGACGAAAACCGAATAGTCAGAGTCAAGGTGATTTATGCCGTTTAGCGCAGGGACAGAAAATGCAGGGTGCAGAAAATCGGCTGCTGAAGAGTTTTCTGATCGTCAAACGCAAGTGGTTTTACGTGAAGGACTATGCGAAACTTTAGAGAGAGTCTTGCACACTATATTACACAGTGTGTGAGCGCTGAAGCACTGCAACACGTCTAGAGATAACAGTCAACAAGAATCAATGACATTGATATAATTGCACTATCGAAATAGGTCGAATACAGAATGTCTTGAGCGATGAACCTGACCATCGATGGTAGTCATTTCGCGGTCTCGCTAGGGTGAGAAATGGACTAGGCAATGTTCAATATAATAAAATCTCAGAAATACAGACAGCTAAGGAGTGACAAAGTAGTTTTTATAGTGGCGCGTCACGCTGTCAGCTCAACAAAGTTGAAAGAAATGGGCTTGTCACAGGTTTCGCCAAACCTCAGCAGCGCCCTCCTAGTACGAAGCAGTGAGGCTTTTTATAAGTGACAGCCGAAACAACGGCTTCAAGTTAAATAAGCATATGGCTGTCGAAAACCCTTGTGAGCAACTCCTTGACAGACAATTGCTTGGCAGCGAGAAATGGCGGGTATGTAAATGTCGACATCACGTTGCATCGGGGAAGCGAGAAAATATAGTTCAGTTTCCAAGATATTGACAGGCATATAGTTTCATGTAGAGCGGAGTTTTCGTTTACGTGTGAGTTTTGGCATAATAGTTCTACTGCCGAGATTTGAATGCGAGAATCCCGATAACCGATAGACAAGCTTTTTATTTCTCGAAGTTTCAAAAGTGATTAAGGCGTTACTCAACAACTGGGCAGTATTATAAAACTGAGGCTGGAGGCGCCATACGCGATCACCTTACACTAAGGACACGTTTGCTCAAATTCAGACATTTTTCATCTATTTTGCGACAATGTCCAAAAGACCACAAATAACAGAAAAGTAGCCTTCAGTAGACATTTCGGACTCGACTACTACCGGACATCGCCTTGTTAACTCTATGCCTTTCTATTCTATTTTCTCTCTCTCTCTCGGACTCGGTTAAAAGCGCCCTTCATGAGCTTAGATGCTCTCCAGGTCCTCACAATGCTTTCACTAACTCCGGAATGACGTCATGTTTAGATAGTTTTGGTGAGCAGAGTATCACAAATACTAACACTTGTAGACAGTCATACGTGATATACATGCCTGTACATTCTTATTTGTCGGTGGTGTCGGCGCCAAAAAATGTCCGAAGATCTGAACGCGATACAAGAAACACTGATGGCCTCAGATCATTGTTGCTATTAGCGAAGCTTCTTGAGGTGCTAATGAAAAGCCAAGCTAGCTTCCCGTTTGTGGCTCTGTAGTATAACAGTAAGAGGATGCTGCGAAACTCACGCCCTTTCACCAGCGTAGCGGAAAGAATATATTAGCATGAATATGCAATAAACAATGATAGCAGAAGTAAAATAACTAGTATAAAAGCATAGGCGTATCTTTTCCACCTTACCGATATTGCGCTAAAAAAATCTTTTATTTGTCCTCAGCTCATGCACATAATAAAGCAAGTTGAATCTTTCAAACTAAAGAAAACAGAAACTGGGGATTATATACTAAGGAAAATTGTTGAAAAGCCGAAAATTACATTATAGCCGGAATTTTATCACTGCTGAAATTACAAAACCATCTTAAATTAGTACGACTTTTCTTGTTAATGACAAGAGTGTTGCCACCAAAAGAAAATAAATTTATTTATGTTCAAATTCCTCTGAAGCAGAAATATAATTCCTTATATTCAATCTAGAATTTATTCGTATATTCCACATACGAAAATATAAGCAAGCCTTTTTAGTTTTAAATTCTCCACGCACTTCTTTATTTCTATACCACTTAAACGGCATGTAAACGCGAAGCTCTAATAGACAGCTAAGCTTACAATAGCTCTTTTTGACGACGTAATAACAATGACGTCCTGTCCACAGTTTCCTAAAATATGCAGAAAATGTTCGCGCTCTTCTCTTCAATGTTACTTAAAAAGCTCCCGCACAGAAATGCTATCTGCGGCTAACATCATTTTGAGCTGTGATGGAGTGCCAAAGGACTAAGTCGAAGTGTGAAAAATACTCCTTGGGCAAAAGGAGCGTGGCTAAATAACCCCAAAACATACATGAGAAACGTATTAAATGGAAAACCGCGCAGCAAACAAACGCCGAGGCTGAGCCCTACAGGACTAGCGCTGACTCACAACTGAAAGTTTATTCAATAAAGGAACACAATAACAAATCCAGAAGCCAAAAGCACGTGTTGATACTCTATTGAAGGAAAATGAAGCCAGGCACTTTCACTTTCCTGTAGAAAAATAGATGGCTAGAAAATTCACAACCTTGTTTTTCTCTTCATGTGGTAGGCTTTCATTATCTCACGTTATAAGCGAGCCGGGTGCTTGTACGGTATCACAATAAGTGGAAGGTCGAATAATAAGAATCGCTCTCACGATAGTGCGAATGCGATTAGTAGATTTGCTGGTGCTAAAGATAATTGCATGCTCTTAATTGCATGATAATTGCATGCAGGCGTGTTGATTCACTGCCCCGTCTGTCCAATGTACACTTGTCCACATGACATTAGTCGTTTATAAATTACACCTTTAGAGCATGAAACATAGTTTCATGCTTAACCCACATTTTATTCCAGGGTATTTTGGTGTCTCAGCTATTCTTTTGAATATATCGCAAACACATTTATGTTTCTTGGATGCAGCAAACACAACAATTATGTCATCTTTTTTCTATATTTTAGAAGTGTGTGAATGGAGTTTTTAGGAGTGCGAAACAGGAGGTGCACTGAAGGGAGAACGGCAAACAATTTTCTTTCCTTGCCTTTTTTCGGACAAGGCTTGAAAGTTGAAGTTTTCGGCTTTTCGGCTATCTTGTTAGAAGCCAATCTGGGTACCCAAATTCCTTGAGTATTCGAATTTGTTTATTGAATTTGGCGACTATCATATGTTTGAAACAAACACTGTGCTCTTCCCTATAAAAAATAATAGACGTTACCAGTTCAAAAAAACAAAAGTTTATTTATTTATTTATTTATTTATTGAACCTAACCCTTAAGGCCCTCGATAAGAGGGTATTACATATTTGGGATACAGGCATGCAATGAAAAGTAAACAAATAAACCACATTTACATGAGACTAACTCACAACAGACCAAACGATATGAATATTGGCAAAATTAAAAACCACAAAAATTAGACATTGAAGATAAAAAAAGGAATCCAAGAAAATGAACAGAACAGCACACAGTAACGTTGATATAGGTCATAGAATGTCTCTTAAACGAGGGCATGAAAATAAAACGAGAATCATCACTAACAGAAATACAAGACAGAAACCTAATGCACTGATATGTTAACAACCAACCCAAGAAATCAAGAAATAGTTACCAGAGGTAGTGGTAGCCAATAGGTTATAAAATTAATCCGCATCAGGCACGGTAGCAACATGTGAAGGCAGAGTGTTCAAGTCAGTTATGTATGTATGTATGTATGTATGTATGTATGTATGTATGTATGTATGCACAACTTCATTAAGGAGCCGGAAAACGACGGGTTAAAGCGTCGTGACGCTGGCCAAGCGTCGACCCGGAGTTATGCCCTACTCTGTGCCACCTAATTTGGCCCGTTTATTGTTGGTAGGGAAGGTTTGTCCTTCTCAAGCGCACCCGGGCCTGCTGGACGGCCCATAGTTGAATGTCCTTCTCTGTACTTTGCACAGCACTTTGAAGTTCCGGCGGCACAGTCCCACATGATGTGCCATTGGTCCGCCGTACCCACTTGACATACACTGCACATATCACTCGTGTAGATGTCTGGGTGGAGGACGTGTATCACTGCGGGGGCTAGGAATGACCCGGTTTGCATTTGCCTTCGGATGACTGCCTCCTCCCGACTGAGTGCCGGATGAGGCGGCGGCATTGTCCGTCGAGCAATGCGGTAAAGTGCTATGCGTTGCGCTGAGAAGCACTTGATGCAGATAATGTTGCCGCGGTCTTGGAGCTGGAGCTTACTGATGATGGCGGACACTGGCGTGCACACTCATCCCTTGGCAAAGTTGATCCCAGCGTTCCTCGAGTCGCTGAGCACGGTGCGACTCTCGGCCTCCGAGATCGTAGTACATGGTATGAAGGAATGAGCATAGTTAGGAAATCACAAGCGCTTAACTTTAATGGATGGTCCCGGGGATCAAAATAGAAGGCAAATAAAAAAGAGTGATTATGAAGCGTTGACTGATGATACACTTTATGAAAAAGTGGTAAACGGCAAGTTTTAGACGGAGAGATAGATCCTGAAGATCGCCGAGTTTCTTGAAGACTGTGATGCTGGTATGACGCGAATAATAAAAAAAAATGAAACGAACTGCGCGATTTTGCAATGATTAGGTTTTATTTATAAAGTATTCTTGGTGAGGTTCCAAATAGCTGAAGCATATTCAATTTTAGGTCGAATAATAGTGGTGTGAGCACGTAATTTAAACTGGGAGGGAGCATCCTTTAGGTTGTTTTAAGAGACCTAAAGGCCGCTTAGCGGATGCAAGAATAAGATTATCATGATGGTTTCATGTTAGATCTGGAAGAAAGAGACGACGATCTTCGTAAGTGTAAAATTTGCGATAAATCACAATCTTCTCCGAAAAGTCTAATGTCGGAAGAAACTGAGTTAGGTCATCATCATCATAATCAGCCTGACTATGCGCACTGCAGGGCGAAGAACTCTCCCATATTTCCCGAGTTAGGTAAATTATTATAAACTATCAAGAAAAGCACGCCGTTGTGTTGAACGCCGCAAAGAAATAGGTTGAGAGACGAATTTCGGGTATTGACAGTGGTAAACTGAAACCTGAAGCAGAGAAAATCTTTAACCCATGCAATAACAAGGAAGTGAATATGAAGAAGTTTTAATTTGGTTAATAACCAGTTGTGAAATACCCTGTCAAATGCTTTGGAAAATCAAAAATATTGTGCAAGCTTGAATACCAGCATCAGCAATAAAATGGTCTTTGGTGAAACCAACAAGTTGCCTTGCACACGTGTACCCTTTACGGAAGCGGTATTGTTATTTAAAGTGGTGTTGTCTTGTTCTAAAATGTTAAATACCTGCGAATGAATCACGTGTTCAATGAGTTCACAAATCGCGCTAGTTAATGAAATTGGTCGATAATTTAGGGCTAAATAACGTTCACCGGACGTGGAAATGAACACAACTTTAGCAAGGCGTCAGTCCAGTGGAACCAAACTAGATGAAATGAATAGCGAAAAATAGTGGACCAAGGTGAGACTCATATATTAAGAAGAATTCTTGAGTCTTTTTTCATTAAAGACAGCCACAGCCACGTAAATATATAGCAACGCCCGCCCCTTAAGCACAAGAGTGAAAAAATACATAAATACCCGCCCATTCAACCCCCTTGTTTTAAATCGACAGAAACATGTAATTACCGTGTCGGCTGAAACTTGGACACCGAAAAGATCTGGTCGCCCACGGGATCATGTATAACTCTCCTTTATATTGGCAACTATTTTCACCCTGAGGAAGGTCACTAGCTGGAGAAATGCGGAATTTCAGGGCAAACGAAAACAAAAATTATATTTAATGGTTTCGAAGTTCCATCACTGTCCACAGGCAACTCACTCGGATAGGTTTTCCCTCAAGACAGAAGGCTCTTTCCTTTCCTGTTTTGCTTCTTGCACCGTTAGCTAATGTCAATTTCATATTGATGTCTCTCTTTTTATATTTGACATTTGGTCAATTTCTTTCAGAATTTGTTTGTTTTCTCATGTCCCCGGTAAAGGTGCAATTCAGTTGAGCCTCGCTGTAACGCCAATCCTGCTCTCTTTCTCTCTCTTAGAGATTTTCCATATGACAGGTTCTCCGTAAAGCAGAAGCTTGCATTAGATGTGAACTTCATTAGCTTAATGATGTATTCCTGTTTTCAGAAGCCGTTTGCACTGTCCCCCGCCCCGTTTCATCTTGTGCCGGGCCTATAGTGACCGTGTATTATTGGGATAGTAACAGTGGAAATTGTGTTGAAGACAACACAGCTTGTAATTACAATGGTAATAACT